>APFE030892712.1:16786-51889 GCA_000404065.3 Pinus taeda
CACACAGCTTTGCAGAGCAAAAACACTAAAAGAAAATCGAAAGAAGAAAAGAATCATTCATTAGAAAATATGTTACAATGCTCATGATATAGCATTACTGGGTGAAGATCCCAAGGTAATGCAGTATATTGGTGATCAATGAGAAGACTCAACACCTACAACAAGTTCCAGAGATAACTAGTGAGTTGCGGAGTTAAAGAAGGAACAAATCAAGGAGTAAATCATGCAAAAGGAATATTGCATCCAACCCCATGCTCTAACTAAGAGTCCGCATGCAGATGTGTAGTAGTTGCATGTACTCGCATGCTTTAACTAAGAGTCCGCATGTAGGTGTGTAGTAGTTCCAACACACCTGACCATATAACCATTAGCAGTAAAAGCTTTTGCACAGAAGTTAGGCATTGATTATGACATGAAATGAAGACAAGCAAGATACTTTTAGTGGTGGCATCTACTCAAATGAACGATTTATGAGGGGAATGCCAACAATTCCTTTCTAAATGGAGCTTTAGTCTTTATGCTACAACCCTAAGGGTCCATGCTGAAAGAAGAAAATGTACCTTATATGTACGCTGTAAAAGGCATGGTAGGGACTCAATTAGGAACCCAGAGCTTGACCCGTGATGACTAATGAGCACTTCAGGACAAATGGGTGTAGGAGTCTGTCAAATCCAAATAAGTTTCAGGATAGGTTTGAGTTAGCCCAACAAACACTCGAATTCCTCCCAAGTTCACCTCCAAATTAGCCCAAGAAGCACTCTCAATCTTCCCTAGAACTATTCTAAATCAATACTCTTGAGTATGTGCTATAGCTCAAAAAATTTCATAAGCTCGCAAAATCTTAACGAGAAAGGTGTGAGGCAAATAGAGTGGGCCATCTATACATAGGTTAGGATTAGCGTTTAGGATAGGTTAGGCACTTTGTTTTTTCGTTTTGTTTTTTTAGGTGCGGGGTGTTATCCCTCGAATTTGAGTTAGGGTGACCACATTTTCTTCACGAGATTGCCTCAACATTTTTATTGATCTTGTACACATCTTATTAAACATTTAACTCTATACTAATAATCTCTTTTCTTTACACCTTTGGGGACAATTGCTAGTTTTAGTAAGTTAAAAATATGGTTTGTATGATTATAGTTTTTGTAAAGATTATAGATCATATGTCATTTTTTTTTATAGCTAAATCAATGGCTATAAATGTAGTTTTTAGGATTTCCATAACTCTTCATGTAATTCTTTGAAATCTGTTAGCTCAATGGAAGAGCGTCTCACTTACAAGGAGGAGGTTGGTCGTTCGATTCCACTGTGCTCTAACATGAATTGATCAACAATTATGTAGTTTGTTTTTAATTAAATATTTTTTATATCGATTTATTTCAATGGTGAGATATATCTGGATTCATTATTTTATTTTGTCTCTCTGTGATCTTTAAATAAAAATTTTATTGTCTCTAGAGTTACAATAGCTAGACATTGCTAGACATTGTCTCTAATTAGAGTGTTGTCTCTAGAGAAACAAAAATGAAATTGTGTCCTAAGAGACAATAATGTTTGTGTTATATAATGTCTTTATAGAGACAATTTTTTAAGACAATAATATTTAATACTATATTTTTTAAGACAATAATTTTAGAGGCACCTGCCTAAACACAATATTTAAGACAATACACAAGTTTCTTTTATCTCAAGTTAATCAAGTTAAGACAATTTACTCAAAAATTGTCTCAAATATTGTCTTAAAAACCCCTTTATGTTAAAAAAAGCCCCTTTATGTTAAAAGAAGTTTTATGTAATAGTCTCATACTCTTCTGTGGCTTATACCCTTTCATTCTTTCTCCTCCGTTGTTTTAATTCTCTTGGGCACTGTTTGAGTCTACTTTGCTGACCCATGAATGTTGTGCATCTTCTTCTCTAAGCTACCTATGGCCCGCAACAACAATATAGTCAATCATATAGTATTCAATCAACTTCACACACAGACTTAGTCGTCTTCTCTTCGTGTAACAACCATATACAATACACACCTCATCTCAGCTAGCAAAAGCTACGCGCGACTTTACACCAGTGGTCCCAGAGCTTGTTGCACCAACTTCACTTGTGCACTGCACAAATCTTCAATGGACATCAAACAACACATTGAGCAGTAGCAACAATCTTCTAGCAGGTACCGCAGTGTGCCCGCACATGCACTTTCTACCCACTTCACAAAGGTACGCAACAATTTCAGGCTTCACCACTAGGCCATTTTTCACAAAATTCCATGGTGATCTATGCAGCAAGAGAAGTTGACCGGTGCACTACACGTTTGCTGCGCAATTGACTTAGATAGCAGTTCCTCTTTGCAAATCTCTTCTATCAGTCCTTTGCAGGTTCCATCAACACTACAAGTCCGCGAACAACAGATGCTCTCTTCAACGAGCACAACCACTAACTCTGTAACACTATGTTTAGCACATTTCTTTTGCACAGTGATGTATGGATTTCAACCACAAAGTATGTGGATATATAGCCTTCAACATTACAAACGAATAGAAAACATACAAATAATACAAGCCTCACTGAAACAATTCTTCAGCGTGCATCCACACCACGCTACCAGAATAAAATACTCATCCCAATTGACATTGAATCGTCTGGCACAAGTTCCAGCACATAGGCCAGCGAACAGGGTTCAACGAAGCAATTATCGAGCTCCCAGCCCACAACATTCAACAATACATGATAAGCATTATGATCACTCCAAACACAGGTCCACAGGTCCCCCACCTCAGGTCTGCAACATTAAAACTCCATCGATGAGTTGGCACACAGTAGCAAAAAAAAACAAACACCTCCAACATGGTTGCTCAGACCACAAATGTTGGCTTCTCACTAGTTTACAAGTTGGCTGGACCACTCTTTGCTTTACTCGACTCACACAACCCTCAGCTAACACTTGGTTCACTCGAACCTTTGTTGAATTTGTAATTTCAACCGCGCAAGTCCAGCATTTAATATACCTCAAAATCCCCCAGCAAAACCACAAACCACCTTGAGCCATATCCCACCACTTTTGGTTGAAGGCAGTTTTTGGAGTTGACCCGTGGATGAGGCGTGACATCAGCCTCTGACATTTATCGGAAGTTAAAAGTCGGTTAAAAAGTGGCTTCCCATATTCTTCTCCGACGTCTGATCTGCTCAAGCCTTATCCACCCTTGATTGTTCAAAGTTGCACTGTGGAGTAAAGCTCGGTTAAAAAGGGCTTCCGATATGCTTGCCAGCCGTCAGATGGGGTTCTTCGCTCTCCGGCGTCCATCGCATGAAGCTGCATTCCGGCCCGCATCAAATCAAATTGCGTGGAGTAAAGTCAAGTTGAATTTTGACCATGCCTTATTAAAGTTTTGTCATAACGCGTAGGTGGATTATTAAATTTTTTACTATGCCAAGTATGGGCGTAAATTAAATAATGGCATGGGCTATGTCATATAGTTTTAATTTTATTGTTTTTTTTAATTTTTACAGCCGTAAGTTTGTTTTTAATAGAACAAGTAAAAACATATTGTTGCTGGTCAATTTGTTAAGTGTAAGAAATGTAAAAACGCGAGCGAAGAAGGCGAATATGTGAATGAAGAAAACCAGGGGAGGTTTGTATCAAAACCATGAATTGTTTCACACAGCAGTGAAAAGGTAAAACAGTAAATCCTTGTAATCTTTGTTTTCACACAGCAGTGAATGTAAATGAAATTTTTACACACTGGTGTAAAATTTCAAAGAAGACAGAGTAATTTCTTTTGTAATGTTTGGTGAATCCCTCTTAGTGAAAGAGGATGAATATGTTCTCAGTAATTTTATTTTAATGAATAGAAATCTTTTATGGTGGTGTAATACTCTGTTTTTTAGTAAAAAAAATTTAAAAACTTCTCTGTGCACAAAAGATCCCGGAGTAAAGAAAACAGAGCATTGCCTCTGTGTGCTTGAATTGTTTGTTTTTGAGATTTTATCAAAAACATCCCAACAACCTTGTCCTTCATCCTCACGCTGGCTTCTACGACCGAAGAATCTCAAGAAAATCTCATCACCAATTGCTTCAACTCTACGGTCAACACTAAGCACGAACAACATCTAAGGTTGATTCAAATAGGAAACTAAGAGTGACAAGCTGTAGCAGTACAGAGGATTTAAAGCATCATAACTTCTCATACCCTGATCCCATGTAGCTTAAAACAAATTTATTCTACACACTTATTGTACACGGGAAAGGAAAAACGAAGATTCACTTGGGTCGCATGCGACAGAGATTCACAATTTGACACAAGGCACACGACATAATACACATAGCGCAACTCTCTCCCAATAGAAACAGATGCACGACATACTCAACCTCTGCACAAACTCACCCAACGCTCACCTGACATGGATACCATGTTAAAATTAAGGGGAGAAATTATGGAAGAAATGGGCATCTAAAGTGAGGCCAGCTGAACCTGGAGAGTTCATGCACTCAGCACACATTCTATTTATCGGTATAAAAAAAAAAAATCATATATATTTATAAGATTAAAAATATGCTGAGGAGTTTGAACAACCCCTAATAAATACTATATATGAATCCCAAATAAGACAACAAAATCTCAACGACTTATAACAAAGGGCTAATAATGAATTAATCTAAAACTAACTATTATTTCCAAGTGGAATTATTCGTACCTGAATGTTCGCAAAGTTAGGTGGAAGTCAAAAGCTAACTATACTTCAACACTATATTCCACTTCCATTGTGATAAAAGTGAAAATAGAAAATACTATCCATTTAATCATAACAATATGGAAAGAGAAAATACTATCAATTTAATCATAACAATTTTTCCATAGTTTTCCTTTAACGTGTGATGTCTCAATATTAATGTTCAGAGTGGAAGTGTGCTGCCCAAATTTTAAATCATCGGGATTGCTTCTAAAATTTACACTCATTTTAGCGTTATCCTTTTTCTATGTATTGATTTCTATGTAAGTGAAATGGAAATTATTCAACAAAATAGAATAACGTGAACATAGATATTTTATGATCAATATAATACAGTAACATGCCCACACGCATTATGTGGTATCCGCTCTGTTCCCAATCCACTACACCATTTCCTCCCGATAGGACATGGACATAACGACCAATCAAGGTGAGCTTTGTATGCAACATTGAGGTTTATTTAGTCCAATCATAAATCTAGATTAAATAGGAATTTGTTGTAGATTTGTGTGTGGTTACAAAGGCACAGGGTCAAGGAGATAGAGAGGAGAAAACACAAAATTTTATGTAAAAATAATAACATGAGTTATGACTTTTTAATTGATCACACAAACTTAATTCATTTTGACTTGATTATAATGAACTTAATGAAGGATATTTAAGCATTTCAACTAGCAAGCTCGCCAAAAATAACTTAACACTAAAACATGCACTAAATTTGGACTTCTCCACATATAGATTGAACTCAACCTCACTTACGCTTAACTCAGTCACCTAACACTCTAAATTTTGAATGCACTTAACTCAACTTATCTTTTCATGTATCACTTGATTTGGATCTTGATATCTCTTCATGGGAGAGTAATTTCTATTTCCAACACTCCCCCTAACTTGACATAACTCAAACACGAATCACCATGAATCAACTCTGCCTATTGGTCTAAGTCTCAACTAAACTTATAACGACCCAAAAATTATACAATTTCACATTTCCTTTTTCGTTTCAACTAGATTTTGTATCCTCGGAATTGCTTCATTCTCTATTGTGCATTCTTGTTGTGGGCTCCATATTCCTTTACCTGTTGTTGCTGCAATTTTTCTTTGACTAGTCTTGTATTGTTATGAAAAAAATTTGATCATGTATTCTACAACTTCCTCTTCAAATATTTGTTTAACCATGCACTGTTGCCATGACTTTTCATGTTGAAATTGTTATTTTTTCTCTACTTCTTATGCTTCATATTCTTGACTTTCTTTCTACCATATTTCTTGATAGAAGAATCTTATCTCTTCTTGACTCCATTGCTAAAAAATGGTCTTAGTGCATTCTTCCTTGTTTTCTGGAACTTCCAAGTCCTTCTCTTCACTTTCATCATTAGGTATTATTATATTTTGCTTGTACTCTATGCACTTACGATTAATGTTAGAAATATATTATTTATTCTCTGCATTGAGAGCTTCGTTCTTTGCATTATCTTCCACTCCTTTACAAGCATCTGCTGCTACAAACATGTTTTCTTTTGCCTCGCTTCATGTCACAAGTGTGCTTCTCTCACCAAATAACATCATATCAATGCATTTTTTCTATTACATCATGTGCAACCACTCATCACCATTTAAAATATCTTCACCAAATTTAACATCAATAATTCCAGTTGTTGGATCCACCAAACCACTTGTTGTTCTATTGATAGCTTTATCTATGCCAAACTCAATTATTGCTTTTTCACACACTTCTTCACGAGTAGTTTCAATTGTTTCAGTCTTCTGCGACATTGGAAACTTCAATTTCCAATACTCCATCAAACATTGCACTTACCATATTGTCACAATTAATCCTTGTATCACAAATTTCATTACCATAATGTTGATCCACCCCATGGCTGGTTATCCAAGCATGCATGTGCTCATTCATAATCAACTTCACCAAATTCATCAGTTGCAACTCGATTCACCAATGCACATATCACTTTGTAGTCATCATCCACGTGTTTCATCATAGTGGGATTCACCATCATCTGCACCATTGATGTTATAGTGAAGTCCTTGAGCATTTATATGTTCTTTCTTTGTTTTAGACACAAAGGCTTCAACTTCTCTCTTTGCAATCTTTGTTGAATCTTCTTCATCCATATCCATGTCTAAATAACGGATTTGAATTTTATAGTCTCCAAGACCATCATCCACTTTTGAGTGGGATTCTCTAAGCCTTGTTTTCCTCTCAGAGTCTCGTTCAAATATTATCAGATTTACATGTGACTCAACAAATTGTGACACATCTTGCTACTGCATGTCACTACCCCTTGCACCAAATTCTTTTTCCAACACTTCCATTCTTACTTGGAAGTTGTAACTTTTGCTACCTTGCACACAAATTCTCATCCAATGTCTATTTTATAAATTTTAATACTAAAGCATCACATACATTATCATATGTGTTATTAGGTTGGTACTCAATTAACTCCTTAGCTTGAAGAAAAAATATCATTTTGATAACCCAAAGTTCAAAATATTTGCTAGTAAACTTAGGAGGTGGTAGTTGATCAAGGCTACACCAATCAACCTTGATTTCATCTTTTTTTCTGCTCGACTACTCAGTTCCTCGACTACGTCGTGAACGTCGCTAAACATGGCAACAATATTTGCCTCTTATTTTCGATTTTTTCTTAATATTCTATAGTCGCACTTTGCCACCCATGGTTGTTGTATTTTCTCTATCTTATAGTTTTTTTTCCTATTTGTATGAGGCTTCCTTCCATATCACCCCGAAAAAAAATGATTTTCAATATAAACTCTTGTAAAGCACAATCTCCACCCAATAAAATTGTCATGCTTGACCAAGCACCAAAATATTTACAAGTGTATATACTTTTGCAAAGCCATAAACTCGATTTCAACAAAACATTTTTTGAGAAGAAAAATATGTTGTTCCTTATATATTAAAAATGAAAATACATATACATAGTTCTTTGTCCTTTTTTCTCATCTTAAGTCTTTCAAGAAAATAAACATTTTAACCTATCTCTTACATTAACATATAATTCCAAAATCAAAAGAAACTATAGCTCTACCTAATTGTTACATTATCATGTGATTATAATTCCAAATATATCCATTAATTACCATACAATTTTTTCTTTTTCCCTTTGAATCAAATAAAATATTGTTAAAACTATTAGTTTCCACATGAATTCTAAAAAGGTATGGCATGCATATTCTTTTGAGGTATAAATTTTTTTGGTATAACCTTCACCTTGGAACCAATGTTGACATTTAAAACACTTATTTTTATTTGGAAACTTCGGCGAAAACAAGTGATGATGGTTTATGCAATCAAGGATTCGATCCTCTAGAAAAGTGACAAGCTAGGGCTTAATGTTGGGTGGCGGCTGAAGAAAAACACTTTTATATTCTCGCTCATTGTGACTTATTCTCACTCGTTGTGACTTAATTCTCTCATTGTGCTACTATGCGGTTCATTCTCATTCTTCAAACCTTTCTCTCATACCAATTTGTTGGAGAGAGGGGAAAAACAAATTTAACATACAAAATTTACATATAAATTGAGGATTTTTTATTGATCACATAAATTTGATTCAACTTGACTTGATTATAATGATCTAATTAAGAGTATTTAAAAATTTTCAATTTGCCTTTATTACAATCTATAAAGAGTATTTAAATTTTTTGAATTCTCTTTCAAAATAACTTAACATATACACATATTAAATTTGTACTTTTCTAAATATAAAGATACAAAATGAAATCAACACCATTCACACGTAACTTAGTCTTGGATATGAAATGAAATCAAAGATTACCACCCTGAGTATCCCGTGCAACCGGAAGATTTTCCTCATAAATATGTCTTCGATCTCCACAATTTTCTAGGTTGATTTCATGGGTATGAAATAAGTGGTTTTTCTTAGCTTTTCCAACACCACCATGATTGAGTCATGTTGTTTCTTAGTGTGATTTAAACTGGTAATGAAATCTACATGATCGTCTCCCATTTCCACTCAAGAATGGGTAATGGTTGCAATAGGCCAGTGGGATGCTGATGTTCCACCTTCACCAGTTGGCACTCCAAGCATTTGGATATATATTCAACAACATCCTTCCTTAAACATGACCATAAATATCTTTTTCTTATGGCCAAAAACAATTTCTAGTATCCTAGGTGAGCAATGTAAGACTTCCTATCGAACTCATCCAATAACAATTGTTTTAGATAATTTTGATTGGGAATATATATTTTGTTTCTGAACGTTAACATTTTTTCTAGATTTATACTATAATCAGATTGCTCCCCTTTCTTCTGAGCTTCCAATGCTTACTGCCAAAGGAAGGCATATTTTGGGTCTTTGAGAGATGCTTCTCTAATGATGTCAAAGAGGTTAGATTGTACTTGACTAAATTGTACTTCATCAATGAAATGTATTTTCCTTCCTAATGTGTCAGCCACTCGATTTTCCTTCCCTTTAAGGTGCTTCATTTCAAAGTCAAATTCACTCAACAATGTGGTCCATCTAGCGTGCGAATCATTTAAACTAGATTGGTTAAAGAAATTAGTGAGGATCCTATGATACGTTAATAACATAAATTTCTTTCGTATTAGGTAGTGTCACCACATTTATAGCGCATGTATCACCACTGTCAATTAGAGATCATATGCAGATTATTTTTGTTCATACTCTTTCAGTTTGCCTGATTCGTAGGCTATAACCTTTCCTTATTGCGTTAATACCCCGCTGGCACCCTCCTTACTTGCATCCATGCAAACCACAATTTTTTTTTATGTATCTACTACTTTTAGCACATGTGTAGTAGTAAGTAGATGTTTTAACCTCTCAAAACTTTGCTAAGATTCAAGTGTCCATTGGTAGCTACGCCCATTTTTATGTAATGAGGTCATAGGAAAATCTATTTTCAAAAAACCTTTAACGAATCGATGGTAGTAGCGGATTAAACCCAAAAAGGATCTAATATCAACAAATTTTTTCACAGTGGTCCATTCCATAATAGTTTTAATATTTTTTGGATCCACTCTTATTCCCTTTACTGAAATAACATGACCTAGATAGTGTATTTGACCTTTGAAAAAGTTACACTTACTATAATTAGCGTATAGATGATTACCCTGCAAAACTTGCAATACTATTCTGAAGTGCTTTTCATGCTCCTCACGATTCTTAGAACAAATCAGTATATCATCAGTAAAAATCAGTAAAAACTTATCTAATAATGGCTGAAAAATATTGTGCATTAGACTCATATAAGTAGCTGGAGCATTGGTAAGGCCAAAAGGAAATACCATGAACGCATAATGGCTGTAACGAGTTCTAAATTCAATTTTGTAAATATCTTCCTCCTTTATCCTTATCTCGTGGTAGAAGGACCTTAGATCAATTTTTTAGAACACACTAGCACCCTACACTTGATCAAATAAATTGTCAATACATGGTAAAGGGTATTTATTTTTAATAGTCTATTTATTTAGCTAATGATAATCAATGCATTTTTCACACAAATAACATGGGGTCCCCCCAAGGGGATACACTGGGGCGAATGTACCCTTTATCAAAAAGATTTTAAAGTTGCATTTTGAGTTCTATTAGCTCAGGGTTGCTAATGAGGTGAGGAGCTTTTGAAACATGAGTTGCTCCAGGTATCAATTCAATGGTGAAATCAATATCACGCTTAGGTGGCAATCCGAGAATGGATTTAGGAAACATATCAACAAAATCCTAGATCAGAGGAATATCTTCCAAATAAGTCATTTTGCTCTTGGAATTAGTGTATCCTATATGGATAGCGTAAATATACAACCCTTCCTAATACATCTTCCCAACTGGTTGGCAGAAATAGGGCGTAGCTTCAAATTTTTATGGATTCCTTGTATTTCCTTTCTCTGAGCTGATTCCATGAGATAAATTATAGATTTCTCCTTACAATCGACTAGGGACCAATTCCCTTCCAACCAATCCATCCCTATTAGTGCATCATAGGAACCTAAAGGGAGTACATGAAGCTCGACATGGATTGATTGTCCTAAAACTATTATAGAATAGCATTTTGTTTATGTAGATACCCCTCTTCTCGTCCTTGTGGCTTGTTGCACTACCCAAGACTTCTTAAACTTGCTACTTTGTAGTTGACATTTCTCTAGCACTTTAGGACTTATAAAGCTTAAGCTAGCACCCGGATCAAATAAAACAGAAATACGCAAATCAGTAATCATACATTCACGTCTTATCATGGTGGGTTGTTATTCTCCTTAATGATCATTCAGTGCATTGTTAATTCTCGGCATGCTCCTTGTTACATCTCCAACTATGGAGGCCTCTTGCATATTTGAAAGTTGTTTTGTTCTAGCCCTATGCAGGAAATTTTTGTAGTAATGGGATTCTCCACATCCCTAGCATTGCAAATGTTGTCTTGGTTGTTGGTCATTAGTAGATTTATTAACTTCCTCTGGCTGTCTATTCTCAGTGTAGGTTCAAAATTTTGGCTGGTTCCTTGGAAATTTACTGAAGTTTCTTTGTTTTAGATTCCTTCATTAGTGCTCTTTGTTTCTCTACATGGGGGTAAATTTCTCCCTCTTCTACTCATTGCTCCTTTGGACCCTTCATTTGTCTATTTCATTTGTTGATAACAAATGCGGGCTTTTTGCACTGCATCATCCATTGTTCTAGGATAATCAAATTCTAATTTTCCCTTCATAAAATTGGGTAGAGTCCTCATAAATTATGGAATCTTGGCCTTTTATTCCTATATATATGGAACATATCATAACAGGGAAGTAAATCGTTTCAAATATTCATCCATGGTAAAGGTTCCCACCATTAAATCATGAAATTCCTTTGATTTTTCATCATAGTACCATTCAATTAGATATTTATATTTGAAATTATTCTAAAATTCTTCCCACGTAACTTGTTGCTCATCAATTTTTCTCACAATTTTGATTTCTTCCCACCATAGGGTGGCGTTACCCCTTAGTTGATAAACTGCTAGTGATACTTTAAGTTTATCAATGTAGTTATAAATCTGAAAGTATTTACTCATGTCAATTAACCATGCTTCAGCTACCTCTTCAGATTCTCCTTCAAAGAGTGATAGTTTTATCTTTTTAAACTCACCTTACAATTCCATATTTTTTTTGTTTGTATTAAGTTGGTTGGAAGCATTATTTGAATGCCCCTCTTCATATTTTGCATGCCCTTTGGCTAACTCTCCGTTATCTTCACCATCATGGGCTATTATAGTTCTCTCCATATCCACTGCATTGGGATCTAGTCCTTCTTTATTGTGTTGATTAGACAAACTTTTAAGGATTCTTTCTCATTCCTCCCTCAGTTGTTCATTATATGTTCTGAGGTTTGTCATCTCTACATGTAATTGCTGAACTGTCTTGAGTAGAGTAGCATTGGCTTGGTGATATTCTTCTTCCAAATGTATCCATATGTCCGGGTTGGCTACTACATAAGCTCTTTCAAGTTGGTTTGATTGTTGGGGAATCCTCCGCATTTATGCTCTTTAGGGGCTAACCTCTAGCTTGATGCTCGAATTCACACTTAATCAGTCACTTATTAGATATATATATATATTTTATAATATATATATATATATATTATATATATATATAATATATATATATATATATATTATATATATTAATATATATCCCATAAGTCTCTCTATATGAACCTGAGCTCTGATACCATTTGTAACAACATAACACGTAAATATCATGATTAATGATTCCATTCATGTGATGGGTTTTATGGTGTTTTAATACACCGTCCTTCACACTTCATCTACCCTCAGAGTACTCCCCGATAGCATGCTTCTTCTTAAATGAAATACAATGAACTTCAGACTGTGCTAACAGCTGCAACTTTGTTAATTAATGATTGATTGGACTTTGGCAGAAGGGTCTGCATTACAAAAGAACTTGGCATACATTGCATTGTAGGATTGTTTGAAGATCTACGACTCTCACGCTCTCAGAATTAACCTCTATGAATGTTTTGGGTTTGTTATAAACAATTTTTTAATTTGGGTAATGCAAAGGGGAGTCTATAGCTCAGCTATGAAACTTGACTATACTTTTTTTGGATAATGGCAGTTCAACTTGATCTCCTTGACTCAATGGGTCCATCTCACATCCATGTACGACATTGTAAGCTTGGTTTGCAAAATCCCCTCTGTCACTTCTAATTTCAACATGAAATATTCCTCTCTATCTTATTCATCTCTTGACATGTAGGTGCCTTGATTAAGTGATGGTCTGCTCGCTCCAGGAGAGATGAGGTCGGGAACCTATGGTGTTCTAGAGTTAATGACCTAGTAAGCTGTAAGAATGTTTTCGATTATATTCTGACTACTAGGAGCCATTAATGACTGTTGCAGGGTCTCCACGTGCTCTTCGCCTCCTTCCATCTGGAAGTTTTCCATCTTAGGTATGAGTGAACCTTGAACCTTTTTCCTTTGTTCAATGTTTAATATAATTTTGTTCAAGGTTTATCTTCGTTGCTTTTGTGAGTGCAAGTAAGGTTCTGCATGTCTATTTCCAGAAGGTTAGGGGTGTAGTGGGCTCCTTATACCAATTGTTGTGCTCTTTTACAAGTTGGTATTCCACCTAACACTTTGGAAAATTTCTGCTGAGAAGATATTCTTAGAGTTTGATTGAATGGGAATTTGTTTCATCTTCTTGCCTTTAAATCTCATGCCATGGCTCAAGCCATGTTAGATCTGTAGTTGATATAAGAGAATGGATAAGGGTTAAATTTGTTTTTTATGCAAAAGTGGAATGACTCTCTAAATAGAGGTGAAATGGACTTATTTAAGCATTTAACCCCACTTTGTTTATTTTAGTTCTCCTTCTGCATTTGAATACTGATAACAATTTTATAATCTAGTTTCATTTGTTTTTATTTCCGTTGGTCAACTCTCTTTGTTGCATTTGGTCTTTTATTCTTGGTTGAATGTGTACAAATTTCATGATATAGTTATTCTGATTTGAAGGTACTCATCCTTAATGGTTGAAACCTGTGTGGCTGGTTCATGGTGGTTCCCTTGGAGCACAATTGAGAGCCATGAAGAACCCTTTTGCAGATTCCCTATATCATTTAGTATAGTTCAAATTAAAGCTCAGATCATTCTATAATGAAACAATTTTGCATTTGACGATTTCACGAATGAAGTTTCGTTTTCATTTGTGTTTAACCATGAACGATATAGCTTATTCAGGGTCATTGTTTTCAGAAGTATTGTTAAATGTGTTTTTTGAATTTTTATTGTTCTAGAATGTACACTATCAGTTTATTTTAACACATGCTTAAGTTTTTAAGGTGCATAACATGGTTTGGATATAAATCTAATAATTTTTATTTTGTTAACTTCTCTCATTCACTGATGCATTAACATTCTGAAATAGTCTCAGGTTATCTCCTAGAGAGGTAAAGTTACATCCATTCCTTCATTATTATTCATTAATTTATAAAGAAAAGATAGAATGTAACTAGAAGTAAGAGAAATAACAGAATATATTTACGAGTATAAAACAACATATGTCTCTAGTAATCTGCACTATTATTAACTACTCATTAGTGAATGTGAATAACCCTTTTCAGTTAGTGATGATAAAGCATAGAATGTACTACTTATTTGTCTCTTCTGTATTTATAACCATGTAAGTATTTCCTTTTCTTGGAAGGTCTCACCACCCAGCCACGGATCTGGGGATTACGTCAAGAATCCGCATCTAAGCTATTCCTACTCCTCACAGTCAATAAGTTGGTTGCAGCTTGATATCTTGGGCATGAGAAACTCACAGTTTTTCCCACTGGTTACTTTGTCCCACTTAAGGAAAATCTAGGCAGCATAATGCTTTTTCCCTACCTCTGTATTTTTCCAACCCCCTTAGGATTCTACCACTTTCCACTTTTAAGGAAATAGATGAGGAACTATTTGTAATTGTCCCTGTAGTTATTTAACTAATACTTTCATTTCTTTGGCAAACTGTTTAAATTCTTCAATTAATAAATAACAAGATATGTTATGGCTTCTCAGCCTTAATTCATTAAAAACCTATGTCAAAGAATGTAAGAGTTTGAAATAATAAGTAAAATTAGGTAGCAAATAAATGTTTGTGTAGCATAGGGTGTTACATTAAGGCTACTCATTCAATTTCAAATATAAAGCTTTAATGATGTGCAAGTCTAGTGAATGATTTTGGTAGGAAGAGATGTACTTTGAATACATTTACATATCATTTTATTAACCATCAATCAAGGAAGTGTTGTCGAACTTATGAGTTTGAAGTTCTTGTTTGAAATAAATTGCTTTGTTTGGATGAAAATATTACACTTAATACATAAAATTGGCCTTAATTCCCAGAAAAAACATTACAAGTTAGTTTATCAATCATTGGTTTTTATAATCCTAAATACAAAAAGGGCATTGGTGAATTCTCTAGCCTAGTACAAATATGTAAATTATTAACCATCCAAGGAAAATTTACTAAATCACTCTCAAGATCAGCGGGACACTATAAGATTCAATGATGAATGCATTCTTATGTTGTTTGCAAGGCTTTTTCGATTCGGTTGTTAAATCAAACGAATCCTATTTCTGTTTAGTTGTTCTACAAAGTTCCTTCAAACTGGATGCCCTAATGAAAGTCAATACAATGCGTGTTTTATTAGACATGGAAATGCGCCTATTTCAGGGATTGTGGGAACATATGATACGAACAGATTGACTTGCAATGGTTCGATTTAAGTTGGATTGTTGTGCATAGCATCATGTAGGCTTCTTTGCTAAGAGTGGACGCTTTTGTGATGCTTGGGCCAATTCCCTTCTGAAGATGTCATATTTTGGTTCTTGGGTTATACCATCCTAATTCTATAGTCTCAACAAATAGGCCAGAAAATATTATTGTGATAGCAATGGATGGTGCCATGAGTTACTTATTTCTTCAGATTGTCAACTTTATTGCATCACTAAAATATCTTTTTTGGACTTAAATCAGTCATATCTATACTATCGATTCTAGGATGAAATCATGAATGCTAGTCTTGTTGACATCTTCTGGTTATCCAAGGATTTTGGACCATTTAATATTTTTTTGTGTTCCATATTTATTTCCTTGACATGATATAGAATCCTTCTAATTTATTTCATCTATGGTTATATGCAGGGTGCTGGAAAGAATCCTTCTAATTTATTTCATCTATGGTTATATGCAGGGTGCTGGAAAGTCAGGTGTATTAAACAGTCTGATTGGTCATCCTGTGATGGTATACATATAATTGTGTTTCTTTCATTTATCTCAAGTTTAGAATAATTATTGTGTTGATGTACAAGTATTGTGATAATAAAAACATCAACTCACATGTGGGGTATAAAAATAGATTTAATTATAATTTCTATTTAGTTGGGAACCTTCTTTTGAAATTGTTGGTTCAAATTATGTGTTAATTCTTTTCCTTGAGGAAGAGACTATCCTTGTTGATTCTATAACTTTAAAGTAAAAAATTCAAAATTCTGACAAATAAAATGCCCAATAAAAATTATTCATTTACTACCAAAACTAACTTAACAACTAATAATAGTAGTATAGGGTTCAAGTTATAGGATTCCCAAGTGCAAAAGTTTTTAGTTTCATGAAAATCGTAAGATCTTTGCATGTGTAAATAAAACAAGATATTTTATTTAGGAGAAATGGACAAAAAAAAAAAAGTAGAGAATATTTCTTATATCAAATAATTTATTTATTGTTTATTTGAATTCATTTTTAATTTGTATCGAGATAGTTTCCCTATATATTACTCAATAAAGAATAAGTTGTTAAATGTATTATTTTGACATTGTAGTTTGAATTTTTTATTTTTATTTTTTTTTAAGAAGGATCATATTACATTTTACGCTATAGTGTCACATGCATATTCATAAGAATATATTAGACAATTTTTTTAAATAAATAAAATAAATGGAAAAATAGTTCAACTATTAAAAGAGGCTAAAATATTTATGGATTTTTAATTGTAAATGGTAAGCCATTCTATAGTACTCAGTTTATTTTCTTTAGTTTGACTTCAGTAAGAAGACATAAATTCAAGGAAACATAAAAAAAATTGTTAATACATTTTTCTATGAAAAGGTTCTATGTGAGGATGGAAAGAAAAGCTCCTTTATTGTAATTACAAACTTTTCACCTTGATTGGTATTTAAAATAGTGAAGTATTTAAATCACCTCTGTCATATTGTTTAAAAATAATTGTGAACTATAATTTCTTTAATTGATGGGTTTAAAATTTATAAAAAACTTTATAGTAATTCAAATTAGTGAAAAACCTTAGATATGAACACACTTTCTTGTTGAAAACATAGGTCAGAAGTAAAATAATTAAGAAAAAAAACATATAGCTTTAAATAATTTAATAAATGTCCTTAAAAAATAAAGATAACCTATCAATTAAGTATTTAATAAGGATATGAGACTTTCCATTTTGTTTTTACCTACCATTCCATATTTCTCTATGTGTGGGGCCCTAATCATGGAGATGGATTCCATAGATTATATTATACTAAGGAGGCATATAATAGGATGTAGATTTCGTCTACTTTGGATTGCCATGTTGGTTCCTCACTGAGGGTCTCTTAGGTAAACACACCCTTTCCCTTATCAAAGGATGGAGTCTTAAAGGAATTGATGAAGCATCTATCTGTATAAATAGTTGTATGGCCATAATGGGGATTCTAGTTGTGTACAAAAAGATTCCATTTTCTTCATGTGCAATTGCGTTGTAAACATTTGGATTTCTTTGTTAGAAAATTTCGTCATTATAGTTCTAAAAATTGGCTAAATTTACTTCAAATGGATGCTTTCAAGAAGTAGTAACTCAACAATCAACCTACTAAATGTAATGTGGTGCATTTAAATATGCTTATTTGCTAAAGCTTGGTCAAGATTCTCGAGGTCATGGTTATTATGTGTCATAGTTTGTAAGGGTTAAAGTTCTCAAGTTACTAGTTCTTGTATATCATAGTTACTATGCTCATATTGCTCATGGGTCATATTGTCTATTGGTTAGATATTCCAATGATAAGAAAGCTCATAAAATTTCTTCAATGAGAATCGATGAAGTGCTTCCTGGAAAATGAGAGAGGGAGGGAAATGTAAATAGAGAAAGAGAGAGAGAGAGAGAGAGAGACACTAGACAATGTGTAAATGGAAATAGAGAGATAGAGAGTGTTGGGAATAAATTAGTCATAATGGTATAAACAACAAATACATCCATATGATTCCATTCCATCAAATTCCACAATAATAGGGTTTTGAAATTTTATAAAAGTAGGGTTTTCAAATTGCACAATACTAAGGTATTCAATTTTCACTTCAATATACATTGACACACATCACCAACTTGTGATGTGATGTAAATATGGTTTGTTTACTTAGATTGTCTAACTATGCACTCAAATTTGAACTCACTATATTGGAGTTTCCATATTCCACATTGATAGGGTTTACAAATTCCTCAAAGCTAGGATTTTTATAGTGCATAAAGTTAAGGTTTTCAAATTGCATAATGATATTGCCTAATAATTCACGTACAATTTTGAGCCATGCTAAGAAGGTAGCCTAGTTTGGGCCTTACATAACCTAGAGAACTAGGAACACATGTGCATTCCTAAGTATCGACACAGATTCTTGTGGGCACGTGTTCCTCTTGACATCCCCATTTTCACTTATGGGGTCTTCATTCTTGTGCAATTTCCCTTAGTTTATTCTCACTATACTTTTAATTATCCATAATCCTTCTCAAGGTCTCATTATAGAATTTCTCACAACATTCCTTCATACACTTCATGCTAGGTGTTTTCTCATTAGTCTACATACTTTCTTTCCTTTTCCACATATGAAGTCATTTCCACATATATGTGATCCCACAACCACTTTCAACATTATTATATTACAATATAGCAATAGAGTGCTAGGTTATTTCATGATAACTATTCCTTGATTACAATTGCCTCAATCATGTTCTAGTTGATTTCTTACACGTTTTTGAGAAACTTTCACATATTTAACTTTATGTATCCATTTATTACTCTTTTTTGTTCATATCATCATTCTAGATTGATCATGGTTATCAGAAATGCAATAGGTTATCATCATTCATTTCTTAAATTCCTCATTTTTTAATACTTATTTTTCTATCTTCTCATAGGAATTGTATTCTTTGAGGGGTAAGTTTCTTCCAATTTTTACTTCGTTCGTATGTAATTTAGGGAATTGTGATACTATCTATCATCTATAATTTCTCTAGATGCAAAATGAATTATTATATTGTCCATCATCCATATCAACTCTTTGAGAGTGGAAGAATTAAATGAATGAGCTTGTAGGGTCTTTTTTATCAATGGGTCCCAATTTGCAAAATTTGGGTATGAAATCTTCCAAATCCTTTTTGAGGCATTAAACGGATGTTTTTGGGATAAAAAAAGTATCACTTGTGTGAGACCATCCAATACTCAAAGTTTCTATGGAAAATTTATGCCACTCGCAAGTTGATCTACCATATTGACTGTTAAGTCACGAAATGGGTATCTATTTACCATTAATTCATCACCTTTTTCCTTGTTTCTTCTCTTTTTCACATCTTAACGTGCTAATATATTGATTGATTATTATAAGAAATGACTGAAATACTTGTAGTTAAGATTTAGCCATAGTAACTAACTTTTACTCTTCTTTATGCAGAAAAATGATGAAAGGAACAATTGTTCTTCCCTAACGATGGAACAACATAAACCAACAAATGGAGGGCAGAACGCGTCAGTTGTGGACAGGGCTGAGGGTGAGTCAGGAGGAGCAACGCGAAAAAGGAAACGTGTCTGAAGTTACCAATCAGTTGCGAATCCCTCAGGATTGGGAGATCCTGATGGATAACATTTATCTTTTACCCTTTATGATTATAAAAGAAGACGATTGTAGGAAGAAAGGGGGAGGAATCCTTGTTATTTCGAACTGTAACTTTAATTTACAGACTTTTTCTGTCGAGAGAATGCGATCATATTGTAATGTTACTCAAGTTCAATGATTAATATATAATTTGAGGTTGTTGTTCATTCACCTTATCTCAAGTAGCTTAGCAACATTCACTAGCAGCTAAGGGCCCGGCCTCTAGTGGATTAAACTGCTTCTTTATACTATATCTTTCTGATTTCCGCAAGTCTCTGTATTATATCTTTCTCATTTTCACAAGTTTGATTAATTTGTTAATTTTCTCATCTTATGCACTTTTTATAGTTTTCCTGTATTGAAATAATATCATTGCTTTATATGATTTATAGAATTGTCATTTGATTCAGTTTGCATTCATTGCAGATTAAGTTACATAGATAATTATTTAGATTGATTTAATCATCTGTAAAGATTTTGGTTATTGCTATTGAACTCTTAGATTGATATCATTTCCATCTGGATTACTTCGTAGAGATTGAGTATGATTTAGATTGAATCAGCTAGGAAGAGATGATTAATTGCTACTATGCTCTTGGCTAATGTTATTGTTGATTAAATTTCTTGTGTGAGATTTGATTACGATTTCGGCAAACGATTGAGTCCTGAAGCTTTGATGTCATATTTCCTTTAATGATTGCAATATTAGACACATTCGTTTATTCTTGCATTAAATATATATCCTTCACTTTAAGAAACATTACTCTCTGAATTCATAGCATGCACATGTTGTGTACGCTCTTGAAATAAAAGGACTTTCCCGAGTTGATGATTAATGTGGGGTAATTAGGAATTTTAAAAGACACCTTTCATCAGCCAACATTTTGGTGTTGTTCCCTTCAGAAAATAGTACCTTGTGAGTATTTTTGAGAGAACCCTTTTTCTCTTCCTTGCATGATCATCCCTAGACCATTCCAGGTCACTCTTTATGATCATCTTTATGGCATAAAAGTACAAATACATATTTACGGACAACAAGTATGGAGTCTAATGGAACATGCAAATATCTTGTATATTATCATCTTTAACAAGATTGCTTGGTGTTGATCGAGAAAGAAAGGACACAATTATCTATATCACTTCACTGTCCTTATTTCCACTATAAATCAAACTGATTGATTATCTGTACCATGTTGGTTCCCACTTGTCCCGTCTAATCCTCTCTGTTTCTTATCAATAATATTATAGGTATATTTTTTCTATTGATATGTTCAAACTTGTTCCGCCATCCCTACTCTTAAGTAGTACTAAGCCACCCTCCATATATAAAATGGGGAGTGTCAAATATATATATATATATGTATGTATGTTTATGTATGCATATGTATCTATATGTATGTATATATATATATATATATATATATATATATATATATATATCTATATATATATATATATATATATATATATAAATAATATTTTATATATATTTATATATATAATTCGCTAACATTTGTATGACGTTTTTCCATAGATGGAGTATAGGTCGTCTCATCACGAGCCGGCCTAACCACTTCCGCTACTTCCTAGTGAATGGCAATGTGTTCATTTGGTTACCACACTAGCACATTGGTCTCTAGTATGGACATCGTAGTGCACTTCCCCAATTATACGTAGAGGCTATGGTTCCCAAGGGTCAGAAAGCAACTCTGTCAAGGTTATGGATGCTTGCAGGCAAAAAAAGCTCTGTTGATGGTATGGAAGTTTTATTTTACATCAATAATTATTATAATGCCCTCTTCTTATGTTTTTATCTTTTCTATGAAGAGACTATGCTCCTAACTTACCTTGAAACTCTAGGCATGAGCTAATCTTTTTAATCAATCACAACAATTTTAAGTGGCATAACAACAGTAAAGTATTATTTCCTATGTATGTTGTCCTTTTTATTTATCACATCACCTCACGACATCTTATCACTTATGGATAATTCTTATCACACGCCTTCTTTTCATCACTCCAATATTATTTATGATCCTTTCATTAATATGCATACCTTGCCACTTTCATTACTCAATAAATCACCTCTATAATTCGCCGCGAGCATGTTATCCTTTAATTCATTTGGTCATAGGCGACCTATTATTTAGAAGGGGGACGAGGACCTCTGGTATTCTTACGCATGTGTTGTCATCTTTTTATTTGATTTTGCAGAACAATACGACATCCAATGATCATAGAGCATGTGGAATTATAAAAGTCCTCGATAACGGTATTTGTGCTTATAAAGTATCACCTGATATAGCCATTACAACCATTTGTTGTTCTATCACTCGACTCTATTTGTTGTTGTGCTATCTCTGCTACGTTAATTATTTACAGAATTCAAGCATCATTGGAGGAAGAACAGTGTGCCGAGAACCTTTAATACTTGTTGTCTCTGATGAAGCTAGGGAAATTTTAGCTCGCGTAGGATGGATAACATACTTTACGAGATTTTACCCCCCAATGAGGAAATTGCCATCAAGTTTTTAAGGAATCTACAAAATGGACAATCCGTGGTAAGAGGCAGGAAAATCATTGTATCAGACGTTGTGATAGCAGAAGTGTCTCGGTTACCAGCAAAAGGACCAAAATGGGTTGGCAAGCGATTGAGGTTGCATGACGCTATTGAGGCTTTTAGGGATGAAGGACAGGAGCTAATGAAGAAGGGCAGAGGCGTTCGACCATTTTCTCTTGGACAACCATGGGGAGAATTGGCATGAATCATCCAGAACTATATTACCTACGATGGGCGTAAAGATGTGGTAAGGCCAGGACAACTCAAACTTTTAGGAGTTCTAAAATGAAAATTCTCTGTTAATTTACCTGAATTGTTGAATTCATTACTACATGACACTGATGAGAGGCTGAGATGGTCCCCACACATAGAAACAATAGTCAACCACCATTGTTTGATCAGGTTAATAGTTAGTTATCACCTTGTCAAGAAACAATCCACCTAGGATGATCTAATATTATCCCTCGAAGGAGGTATAGCCCTGCTAGCACCTAACCTTGTTCAAAAAAGAAAGAGGACTACCCTTTTAGGGAGCATACCTCACAAGCACAGACGATCCACGAGGTTGAGGTCAAAACAAGAAGCATTTGAAAATCCCCAAGGTAGTGCTAGTCAACCTATAGAATTATCCTACCCATTAAGTGGGCAATACTTGCAGCTAGAGTTAGAAGGATAGGATATCCCTGAATGAAAACCTGAGGAGGGAACATGGCATTATGGATATGAACAACGAAAATAATTGGGACTTCCTCAACAACAAATATGAGTCCCCAAGGTGATTTGTTGCACAATTTCGAGATGGCCCACGTCTTGGCGAACATGAATGTCTACATATAGTTTGAAAGACTCCTTAATCTTAACTTAGGAGAAACCCAATTTCCTAGGAATTCTGCCGATACTAGAATTCTATCTCCCTCAAAAGATGTAAGCCGTGAAGTGGAAATAGATGCAGAGGTCATTCAAGAAGTAGAGAACCAATTTGGGGACATGCTCCTAGTAGGAAACAACCAAGTAGTCCTAAGCACAGACAACATAGGCCAAGAAGAAGAAGTCGAGACAAAGATAATTCGAGAAGCTGATAATCAGTCTGGGGTCACAGTCTTATTAGAATAGAGCCAGGGTGAGAACCAGGCTCTTTAGAAGCAGAAGCCATTAACGAGATTGTTAGCAAAACAATCCCTCCTCCGAAAAGGTATAGAGCCAAATTGAAAATGCTAAGAAAAGAACAGGAGAAGCTTCGAAAAATGGTTAGAAGGATTAGAAGAAAAATAAGATAAATTACAGTGGGAAAGGTTCCAGACAATACCTCAGAGATAGTAAACGCGGCCGTAAAAATAGATTTATATGAAGGTACAACTATAGGGACCCAAACTGAGCCCATACCTACTTAAGCAGTTATCACTCAAGAGAAACAACATGCAATTCCAATAGACATAGCTATTCAAACAGAGGATGTACCCTCTTATAGCATGGCTACTCAGACGAAGGTTTGGACCTTCCATAATAAAGAAATTCAGACAGAAAACATCCTTTCTCATAGCATAAGCACTCAAACAAGCTTACAAGCCAAAGATGTCATGACACACAATGACCCCATTATAGTGAATCTTCAGGAAGAATTAGCACAAGCTAAACTCACATTAGAATGACTTGAACAAGAAACTATTTCCTAGCAGAAGTATCAAGAGCTGCAGAGACAGCTTCGGGAAATGAATGCAATAGAGAGCGATACTTTCGATAGATGCAAAAAGGAAGAAGAGAAAATAGTGAGAATCAAGCTCAAACTAGATAGGCTCATAGGTCAGACAAACACCATCTGCTCATTATATACATATGTCTTGGAATGCAGGGCTCTCCCCACCAATTATGCCTTATTTGTGTTATAACAATACTTGTTGTTGAAAAATTAGAGTTGTGAGAGCTGGGAAACCAATTCAATTAAAAATAGTTGAAGATTTTATAAATTGCTACAAACAACATGGTGTAAAGGTTCAAAGGCTTCTTTGTGAATTTTACCTGCGCAATTTTGTATTAGAGAACAAGGTGGAAAAGAACCCTCATACCACATATATTTAATATATATCTTCTTATGACTCAAATGATTATATGACAAAAGAAACATTGAAATCTCGAATTTACATATAAAAAATTTATATGATAGATGTAACACATTCTCAACGAGATATTTTTATTCAGGTAACTTAATATGTACACTGACCCATTCCAAAATAAACACATCTATTGAATAATTATTAATAATAATAATTTAAAATAAAGTTATAATTGAGTTAGTTTTTACAATTTTTTAAATTTTAGCAACTCAAGTTGTATCATGTAGTAATTATTTTGATACTTATTATGGATATATACCTATAAGGATTTAAGTTAAAATAAAGTTATAATTTAGTTAGTTTTGATGCTTACTTCACTAACTATTTAATTTACATCGTCTCCCTCATAAATAGTAAAAAGAAGTAATATATAATCTAAACATATATACATTTAAAATAATATGGAAAAATATTCTTAACCACCAAGATTTACTGTCACTTTGCCATGATATTCTTACTCTGCAAATAGGATTTTTAACAATACCATGGGGCAATACCATGGCTTATCAATGCTCCATATCCAAAAAACCAGCATTCACTTCATATAACAGTTGTTCATATTTCAATTAAAAAATAATAATCAATTTAGTTAAAAGGGGAAATGACACAACTACTTTCAAGATAAATCTCGATCTTTAATTTGTGTATACTACTATAAATATTCTAAAATATTTAGTAGAAGAAATCTCTAGTATCAACTTAATTTATTGAAAATTAATATTAAAATTCAAGAAACTCTATTCGAAATTACAAGCCACAATTAATCAATTTTTTTAACTATAAAACAAATATTTTTATAATAATATAAATGCAATAATAATAATTTCAAAATACATATAGTAACAAATTTTAACACAATATATTACATAATAAAGACTCATATTTAATAATAAATAATAATTACATAAGAAAATACGCCTACTATACTCAATCAATCATAGTTCATAGTACGTAAAAACATACCCCACTAATACTGAATCAATAATATTTAATACTTTATTTATAACTTAATCAAACGTAAATAATTTAAATTTATAAAGCCGCAATTTTGATACTATAAATTTTTAAAATTTCAATTCACATCTAATTTATTTATTAAACAATAAAACTAGTTCAATTAAAAACATTTTTAAACTATATATAATTATTGAGTAAACTTTTTGTTGTATTATATATATAATTTTTATTCTTTTCGTGATTTTTTAGAATAATGGAGTCTTAAGAAAATAAACCATAATATATTATATCACAAATAAAATAAAACAGATTTAAAACATTCCTCAATAAAATGCAAAATATATTAAAATTTTATAAATTTTAAAATTTAAATAATATTCAAAAATATTTTAATTAAATTAAAATATAACCTAAATGTCTAATAATTTGAAATTAATAAAAACAAACATTAAAAAATAAAGTTTATATAATAAATATAAGTAACATGAAATATTTATGTATTATGCATTGAACAAAATTTATTTTATTAGTTTATGGAATATTCTAATATAGATTAATGGTGATATATGATATACATTTGAGGTATAGCTTAATTGGTTAACTTGTGGTGTAGTCTGGCGAGCTCAAGTTCAAACCTCAAGGGAAGACTAAGGTTGAAAGTTACTTTCGGGTAATTAAACTTGGAAGAGACATCCGGGGTGACAATTAACATTTTTCCATAAAAAAAATAATGAAAAACTATTTTTATTTTTAAATTTTCTTAAAAAAATGAAATAAAAACACCCTATTTTCTTAACATCATTTTGAAAACATTAATATAATTCAAAGTTAGTAAAAAACATTAGAAAGTAACAAAATGTATATGGAAAAAATTACAATTATATTTGCTCTATCCACAAGATAAAAGGTCAATTTAAAAACTTCACATAAAAGACTTCGAATACATATTAAATATTAAATATTGCATTGCATGCACAATATAGAATCTAAAGTGACCATGATAATGGTTAGCAATAAGATAATGGTTATCAAACTCTAGTCATAAATCATAAAAGACTTCAAAGTATAAAAAAATATTGATTTAAACATAATTTTTTTTTAAAGGTATCTAATAATATCCTTTCATTACTCAACCACACCTACCTTATATCAAACCACACCAACCTTATCTCAATTTTGGGAAATTTAAATGCACCTTCTTGAAATGCTCAAGAAAATTGATGTTTCCACACTTGTTGGTAGTTTATTCTATGGAATATTTGGTTTAGTGAAATGGTAAAAAAAGTGTAATGGTCAAGAAAATTGATGTTTCCACATTTGTTGACAATTGTTTCTATGAAAAATTAAGTTTAGTGAAATGGTAAAAATGTTGATGTTACCACATTCCTTAGGCATTTATTTCTTGCCAAATTTGGTTGATAATTGACCCTATATGATCCAACCCACAAATTAAAATCGAGACAATTACTCTATGACCAAAGCTCATCGAGATTGGTAAAATTTGTAAAGTAATGTGAAAAAAAGTAGAACAAAAAAACCAAGATAGTGAACAATATTTTTTCTTATGAAAATACTATTATTACACTTCATTATAAATATTGGGATACAATTTTGTAATAAGGTAGCCCCCTACTCTTTGTAATGATAAAGCTTGCATATTTATTTATTTATTTTTTAAAACTTAAATATTTCAAATAATCTGTAAAATGTGAAATTTCAATTGCCTCACATACATCAATCCTACATTCCAATATACATTCTGATATGCAACAGACATTTCAAACAGAAAAATACATGGATAGTAATTAAATTGAAAAAAAATGAAGCTTTAAAAATATTGAATGATAATAAAAAAGAAAATTCTACAGTTTTACAACACTGACTCGCTTCGTGGAGGTGCAAAGATTGGCTTATGCTTATGCTAGATTCAAAGCATTTTAATTTTTTTTAAATGGTAGGGGAAACTACATTATGTTCCATGTAGAACTTTTGAATTTGAAAATGAAACGTTGGTGGATGACCATTTGTCACAGATGTCCTCAGTTTCAATCAACTATCCCACTGACAGAGTTTTAATCTATTGTGGATAGCGCGTTGCGCCATGCCTACTCCCTTCTCCTCGTTCTCTTACCACGTGAAAGTTACCGGTAGGGTCTCCGGCAGTGAAAGTTTCCGACCACAAACAATTTCCAACGTTCGTGTATGTAAAGGGAGGCAGAGAGGTGGGACCGAGCGTGTAATGCCCTGCGCTTATGTAACCGGGCGCACACACTCCTCACTTAGAAAAATAAAACTAAGGCATGGAACCATCGTTTATATGGCGAGCTGGGCGTGGATGAGCGATGGGCGAGCCGACTTGACATATGGGTGTCGCACATTGGTTGAGGGCGTCGGGTCATGGATAAACGATGGCGTTGGTGGGTCAGCCAAGGGTAGGTCACCACACATGTTTGGAGCGTATAAACATTTGTTTGGAGCGCTCATTTTGATAAGAAACTTCGCAAGTCTTCATCGCATAAGGAGAAGTGTGCACAAGGTAGCCGTAGCAAGGTGCATGGGTGATGCACCCGCCTGTCAGGCAAAGGCACAAGTTGAAATGGTGAAGGCGCGGTTGAGGGCGCGGGTGAACCACTCGCCCATCGGGTGATCATGCAGGGCGAGGGCGTGAGTGAACCGCCCGCCCGCTGGGTGATTGTGCAGGGCGAGGCGCGGGTGAACCACTTAGTTGTATACACGGGTTTCGATTGTGAAGGGCGTGGGTGTGCACGGGCGCGCCCGCCCATTTGGAATAAGACTTGTGTTGTATATTTGGGTGAGAGTTCTGGTGCGACCGTCGTGCGCTCTTGCACGGGTGGGCGCCCAACCTCGGTTATAAACGCGGGTGGAGCGACGCTCCCGGCCATTGTACTATTTCTCACATATATAATTAAAGACATTCTCTTGCATATTGTTGGTGTTCTTATTGTTTTTTATAATGTTATTTATGATGGTTTCCGCACATTATAAAGTATTTCATGGTTAATATGAATGATTGAAGGCGTAGTTCATAAGCTAACATAATAATGGAAAATGTTGGTTACTTTGGCGATGCTGCACCTGGCCAATTAAAGGAAAAAAGAATTGGGGGTATGATAGGTGGTATCAAAGCAGGTTCACGGATGGTGAAGTCGTTTCTTGATGATGAACGCAGTGAATGGGTATGTATGCAAGGACAAGTTATGGAGAAATCATGGATGAACAGTCAGGGTTTCGTGGACTTGATGGTCCGTGGCAAGACCATTCAAGCTCTTGTGGACACAGGGGCCACTCATAACTTTATGACGACACGGTCGGCAAGAGAGGTCGGACTGATGATCCTCCCATCAAACGTGCAGGTCAAGGCAGTGAACTCTTGAGCTAAGGTGACAGGTTTGGCACACGAAGTGCTGGTGCAGATAAAAGAGTGGAAGGGTCAGTTGCACTTCACGTTGATGGAGATGAACGACTTTGATATGATACTTGGACAGGATTTCTTGAAGGGCAACAGGGCTATTGTTTTCCCCTTCTGTGATGAGGTGGTGCTGGTTGGACAGTCACAAACTTGGACTTTGCCCACTCATAGGCAAAGGAGGGAAGTCAAGGTGCAACATGTTTCTGCACTAAGATTGGAGAAAGCTATGAAGGAATCAGATATGGAGACATATGTGGTGATGTTCAAGGGAGTCAAAGGTGATGGAGTGGGGACGCCTGTTCCGGTTAAGATTTTTGATGTGCTAACTGAGTATGTGGATCTGATGCCTGATGAGCTACCGAAGAAGCTTCTACCAAGCCGTGTAGTGGACCATAGCATTGAGCTTGAACCAGGGAAGCAACCCCCGGCAAGAGCACCTTATCATTTATCAGGGCCTGAGTTAGAGGAATTGAAACGACAGCTAAAGGAGTTAGTTGATGCAGGTTTCATTAGACCTTCAAGGTCCCCTTATGGAGCTCTGGTATTGTTCCAGCGGAAAAATGATTCCAATGAGCTATGGATGTGCTATGACTACCGTGCATTGAACAAGCAGACAGTAAGAAACAGGTATCCTTTGCCATTGGCCGTTGATTGCTTTGACAAGCTTGCGAAAGCCCGATTGTTTTCCAAGCTCGACTTGAGGCATGGGTATTATCAGGTGCGGATAGCTGAAGGAGACGAGAAGAAGACCGCGATAGTAACAAGGTATGGTAGCTTTGAGTTCCTTGTTATGCCATTCGGGTTGTGAAACGCTCCTGCTATGTTTTTCACTTTGATGAATGATGTTCTACGACCATACTTGACTTCGTTCATAGTAGTATACTTGAACGATATAGTGGTGTATAGTGACAACATGGAGGATCATAAGAAGCACTTGGCAATGGTGTTCAAGGCACTGAGGGCAAATCAGTTGTTCTTGAAGAAGTCTAAGTGTGTGTTTGCTCAGGCCGAGATTCCGTTCCTTGGGCATATTGTTGGTCAGGGGTACATACGGATGGAGCCAAGCAGAGTGAAGGCGATTGAGGACTGGGTTGAACCGAAGAATTTCCATGAGATGAGGGTGTTCTTGGGCATGACCAACTACCAACGAAAGTTTGTAGAAGGTTACTCCAAGGTGACATTGGCACTGACAGACTTATTGAAGAAAGACAAGAGGTGGTGTTGGACGGATAAATGTCAAAACGCATTTGATGACTTGAAGAGGAGGATGGTTACAGCACCGATACTAAAGTTGCCTAATTTCGGGAGACCGTTTGAGGTACACACTAATGCTTTAGATTTTGCCATAGGAGGGGTTCTTATGCAGGATAGGAATCCGGTGGCGTATGAGAGTCGGAAGTTCTAGGATAGAGAACGGAGGTATCTGGTTCATGAGAAGGAGATGACTGTGATCATCCACTGTCTTCATGTGTGGAGCCATTACCTGATTAGGAAACCGTTTTTTGTCAAAACTGACAATGTTGCAGCAAGTTATTTTGCATCACAACCGAAGCTTTCTGCGAAGCAAGCTCGTTGGCAAGACTTCTTGCCAGAGTTCGACATGTCTATTGAATATAGATCGGGGATACACAATGTGCTAGCAGATGCCCTTACTAGGAAGGGACAACTTGCAGCATTGGAGGGTAAAGACCGGGCAACAAGGAGTAGAAGTGGGGTTCAGATGTCAGAAGAGATGCAAAACAAGCTCAAGGAAAGTGTGGAAACCGATACTTTGGCGGAGAATATAGTGAAGCAAATAAAGGAAGGGAAGACACGAAAGTTCTTTCTACGAGAGGGGTACTTGTTCTTTGGAAACCGATTCTATGTTCCAAAGTCATCTGGTCTCAGGAGGCACCTTTTGAAGGAGTGCCACAACTCTCCGTGGGCCGGCCACCCAGGGCAGCATCATTCTTTGGCATTGTTGGAGAGATGACTCTTTTGGGAGAAGATGCGGGAAGATGTGGAGGAGTATGTACATACGTGCATCATTTTTGAGTAGGAAAAATCTGATACTCAGAGGAAAGGAGGACTGTTGCAGCCTTTACCGATTCCAGAGAGGCCATGGATGAGTGTCTCGATGAATTTCATCATTCAGTTACCACAGGTTCAGGGATATAATGGGATTATGGTCGTGGTTGATCGTTCTTCCAAGTATGTTGTCTTTGTTCCTACAAAGATACCTTGTGGAGCCGAGCAGACTGCGGAGTTGTTCTTTAAGAACATAGTGAAGTATTGGAAGATGCCATTGAGGATTACGTCGGATAGAGATCCACGTTTTACAGGGAGATTTTGGACCACATTGTTCAATCTAGTTGGGACAGAGTTGTTGATGAGTTCGAGTTACCATCCGCAGAGAGATGGGCAGACCGAGAGGATCAACGCATTGCTGGACATTATGTGACGGCTGATCAGAAGAATTGGCATGAACTCTTCGATATTGCACAGTTTAGCTACAATGTTCAAAAGAGTTCTGCGATACGGTATAGTCCATTTGAGTTGGTGAATGGGCAGATGCCGGTTGCACCACACACCGTTGTGATAGGAGGGTTTTTGAGGAGTCCTCATGCGAAGAATTTCATGAAGGCTTAGGAGGAGACCTTGGAGTTGGCACGGTTGCGCTTACACGATGTTGGAAGGAGGATGAAGGAGTATTCTGATAGGGGAAGACGGGATGTACACTTTAGTGTGGGAGATATGGTGTTTCTCAGGATTACCGGGGAGAAATTTCAGCCAGCCAAGGGGATTGCAAGCAAACTCACACCTAAGTATGAGGGACCATTTCAAGTGAAGAAGTGAGTGGGGGAAGTTTCTTATGAGCTGGAGCTTCCGCACCATATGCACATGAAGCTTCCAGTTTTTCAAGTTAGTCAGTTGAAGAGATACAGACTTTATTCTGACCATCCAGAGAGAGATGAACCGCCGAGAGGACGAGCTGGGATTGTGAATAAACCAGGATTGGAGTTGGAGAAGATTTTGAGCTTCAAAACTACAGGGATTGGTTGTCACATGAAACGGGAGTACCTTGTACAATGGAAAAATGCATCAGAAGAGGAGAGTTGGGAATCAGAGGACTCACTTTGGAGATGGAAGAAGAAGATTGTGAAGTATGAACGGAAGATACTGAGGCAGTCGGGATTTTCGAGGGCGACAATGATTTCCAGTGGGGGAGGATGTAACGCCCTGCGGTTATGTAATCGGGCGCGCACGCTTCTCACTTAGAAAAATAAAACTAAGGCATGGAACAGTCGTTTATATGGCGAGCTGGGCGTGGATGAGCGATGGGCGAGCCGACTTGACATATGGGTGTTGCACATTGGTTGAGGTCGTCGGCTTATGGATAAACGATGGCGTTGGTGGGTCGGCCAACGGGAGGTCGCCACACATGTTTGGAGCGTATAAACATTTGGTTGGAGCGCTCATTTTGACAAGCAACTTCGCAAGTCTTCATCGCATAAGGAGAAGTGCGCACAAGGTAGCCGCAGCAAGGCGCATGGGTGATGCGCCCCCCTGCCGGGCAAAGGCACAAGTGTAAATGGTGAAGGCGCGGGTGAACTGCCCGCCCGCCGGGTGATCGTGCAAGGCGAGGGCGCTGGTGAACCGTCGAGTTGTATACACAGGTTTCGGTTCTGAAGGGCATGGGTTTGCACGAGCGCGCCCGCGCATTTGGCATAAGACTTGTGTTGTATATTTGGGTGAGAGTTATGGTGTGACCGCCGTGCGCTCTTGCACAGGCGGGTGCCCAATCTCGGTTATAAACGCGGGTGGAGCGACGCTCTTGGCCATTGTACTATTTCTCACATATATAATAAAAGACATTCTCTTGCATATTACTGGTGTTCTTATTGGTGTTTATCATGTTATTTATGATGGTTTCCACACATTATAAAGTATTTCATGGTTAATATGAATGATTGAAGGCATAGTTCATAAGGTAACATAATAATGGAAAATGTTGGTTACTTAGATGATGCAGCACCCGACCAATTAAAGGAAAATAGAATTGGGAACATGACAGAACAAGTCACCTAAGCGAATGCCAAAAACCTGCCATTGGGATAAGGGTTGCCCTATCCATTACTATTTCCAATACTGCGATTATGAGATAGAAATATCGACCAACCAAGGTGAGGTCGTATGCAACCTCTAGATTTCTTTAGTCAAATAAAAAACCTAACTTATTTTCATACATGAGTAATTACTATTTATAACACTCCAAATATGAGATAGACATGTTTACCAAGCAAGGTGAGCTCGTATGCAACGCCTAGATTGATTTAGTAAAATCAAAAACTTAAATTAAGTAGGAATTTGTTGTAAATTTGCATGTGATTACAGAGGCACAGGTTCAAGGACGGTTTTCTTCACCAAATTCTTTGTTTCAATGGTGGCATCACCGTAACCATCTCTGTATTTGTAACCGTGATGGAAAATTCTGCAAATGTCAAAAGCAGCTTTCTTACAAGAAATGGGAACATTGCAGTCAGGTTTAAGTAACTCCCAATTTAGCTCTTTTAGTAAGTTATGAACCATAGCATTGATACGATGGATAGCGTCTTCCTCTGTTAATCCAGCATTGTCTTTCATATAACACAATACGGATGAAGCTTCTTCTCCACGCGCCCTGTCCGCCTGCATCCGCTATGTCAATGTCAGTATCATCTGTATTCTAAATCCAAATTACAATAAACAATCAACGAACGGGGACCTTATTCCATTTAATCCAGATGGTTGTACCACAAGTACCTTGTAACAACGAGTGTCACCTTTCAGTCGAAGGAGGACAGATATCAAGTCATTGAACTTCGATGGAAAGTCAATTTCCTGTAGGATCTCATGAGGAAGGGGCTCACCCAACGTGAGAATGGGTTGCAATATGGTTATGCGAGAACCGAAATTGATTTTACTGTTATGCAGGTACTCCTGGAACGTTGGCAGATAACCACTGGAAATCCACTTGGCTTCTATCATATATGCATCAAAATAAGGCTCCCACTGAACAAGCAGAAGCAAAACAAATCAAAGTAATTATCTTTCAGTGAAATAATTGTTCTGGTTAACTTTCTCAAAATAAATATTTATGAATAATTGTTTTATGATGGTACATACAGCCTGTCGAACATAGTTGAGTGTGTCTCGGCCTTGAACTTTCTCGGCCTCTTTTGCCATTTCGTTTACGGTATCGTAAACCGCCATGTACACTCCTTTCATATATTCTGGAAGACAATCTACCAACGACGGGTCCCATCTAATCATTATACACATAACTGTTAGTCATGTAGGTTAGTGTAGGGAAAGGGGATATCCTCGTACGTGTTTACTTGTAATTTAAAACGACATGAGTATTAAATTATGACTGAAGTTTGAATATATCTATTACCTTAAAATATTTGTATGGTCCATCACTTTCACAACTATTTCACAACCCTTACATGAAAATAAAATAAGATGAGAAAAAACGAAAACAAAACATGCTACTAGTAGACTGTAACTTGTCACCTCTTAATTGCTGCGGTGAAGAGTTCGAGCTCTTCCATTGTTCCGTAAGTGTCGTAGATATCGTCGAGCACCGTTACAAAATGAGACATTTTGGCAAAGCCAAGTCGGAATGCGGATTGTTTAGGATCGGTTGCAATGCAAGATGCAAAAGTGTAGTACTCCACGTGAATATTGTTGGATCAGGGGCTCAGCTAGCAAATTAAACACACAGCGATTAACGTGGTTCACATAGAACACAGCTATTAACGTGGTTCACCCAACCAATCTCGGCTACGTCCACCAAACATAGGCATCAGGAATATATTAAATAAATTTGGAGATTACATCAATGAAACTCTCACACTCTCTTAGCAAACCATCTGAATGGTTGCCTATTATATAGAATAGAGAATCTAACAACCTCATAACTCCCTCACATCAAATATAGGAGGCATTAACTCCCTCCCAACAACCTGGAGCTAATCTAGAAACTGAATCCCCTATTGTTGTCATCCTTCAGAGATTTTTGCCTATTTGACTAAAAACAGAAAATCTCAACAATCTCCACCTTGACAACAATTCGGCTCATGCCCTGTTATTATTATTTTATCTTTTCTGCAAGCCAAGAGAAGCCAAACACCAACGTAGCTTCTCCAACAAAACTGGTTTCGTGAACATGTCTGCACAGTTCTCCTTTGTATGTACATTTTCAAGAGAAACGCCCCTTTCAGTGATAACCTGTCTTACAAAATGATATTTAATTGGAATATGCTTTGACTTACTATGATAGGCCGGATTCTTAGCCAAATGTATTGCACTTTGACTGTCACAA
>APFE030892721.1:1135-25109 GCA_000404065.3 Pinus taeda
AGTTGTACCCCTTATTAATATTTTTGTGCCCCTATTGTCCCCATATTGTTATTACTGTGCCCCATAGAATCCCTCTATGTTTATTTTTGTGGATTTATATTATTATTGTTAGGTCGGCTGGGTTATATTGTGACTCCTTAGACGCTTATATATAGAAAGGAGCATTTATCATTTGAATCATCCAAGAATTGTTCATTTATGTAATGTAAAGGAGGTTCCCCCCCTCAAAGAGGCTGAATTCTAAGGCATTGATCTATCTTTTCTATCTTTTCTTTAGCTGGTTTCATAACACCTTAGGTCTTGTATTGTATCCCAAACCTTCCCATTTATCGTGAATCTTTGTCTTTTCTTCCTCCAAGTGGAACCCCCAAACAATAAAGAGGTTTTGAAGTGGTCTTATCAAGCAGCTTTCACAGGCCATGTGCAAGCGTAGTATAGGCTTGCACTTTGTCTTCAATAAGGCCAAGGTGTAGAATGCAATCGCGTGAAAGCAGTGGGTAGCTTATTCTTGCATTACGTGTCAATAATTTTTACAGATAGTATCAGAACATCGTTTTATCTCTTTTTTATATTTTGAAAGATGACTACGTGGTATCTAAAAGAGAAAGAAGGGGCAACCACCTGTGCAAAGTACAACACTGCTTTATGCTACTTAAGGCATTACACGCAATTATCAAGAGGTAAGGAGATGGAAGAAATGTGCAACACTTGTTGGGCATACAAAAGCACAATTTGAGCATGGCCTGAATTTATTTGCTGAGGACGATAGTGGTCATGCCTTGGTATTTCTTGAATTGGCTACACGAGATGGTGAAACAACAACCATACACATTTGAGATGTCCTCCTTCAACAACTTTCTCCAAGGTTGAAAGCACATGCAATCGCATGTGCTAATAACATTCAAATAAGGCATGCTATGTATTGGAACAGAACTAATTTTAGTAAATATAAAGAGAGTAAGGACAGTGATTGCTTTCAGTGGTTTTCAGTACATTTTTTGTTTAATGGATTTTAAGGAATATCCTTCTAGGGTTTCATTACACAATTCAAAATTACATTTCCAAATTTAATGTAAGTTGCAGGCTTCATGCAGAGGATCACTTGGTGGTTGTTTTTATGTTCCTATACCAATAGGTGTCATATATCATGATTGACTTGGTTTAGCTCTGAAATATGTACATACTTTTGCTTGTTGCAAATGTTTTCCATATTCAAAATAAAAAATTAAAAAAATGTAAAGAGGGTATGTCCTAGAAAAAGAATAAAAGGACAAAAAAAATGAAAAGGTCAGAAAAAAATAAAAAATTAACCCAAGAAAAATAAAAGACCATGAAAGTGTGCAAGTCAAAATGCCACTATTATTTCACTTTTTGTATAAATGATTGTGTGCAACTTGTTACTTATGCCACAATCCATGGCAACCAAATATTTTAATCTTCGTTATTCCATGTTGAATTTCATGCTTAGAGATAGAGAATAAAATCTGACCATATTGTTCAATCTTGGCAGATGAGTAGATAGGTAGACTGAATAAAAGGAGCTCAACAATTTAATCTGAACCCTTGGATGTAATAAAGTTAGACTTAGTTAGGATACCATTGTAAAAGAAAAGAAAAGGTTTTGATAAGGGTTTGCCAGTTTAAGTGCACCCTAATAAAGGAAGAAAAAATGCTAGGATAAGTAGGTAGGGTAAGTAGATGAACGATTGCAAAATTACGTAGGATGAATGATTATCCAGATATCAAGTCATATAATTTCATCATCAAAAGCACTTAAAGATATGGATGACAATGAAGACATTTACATCATAGACAAAAGTTAAACTAATTAACCTCCTCACTCATTTTTCCCCTAAATTTTACTAATTTCCCATAAGTACTAAAGGCACTAACAACCTGAAAGTTAAAGCGGCTCAGAGCATTTCTCTGACTTCTAGAGGGACTGGACCCTTGGCCCAATAACTTGTAAGGCCTAAGTGCTGAAGCCCCTTCATCAAAATTGACCCCTTCCATAATTCATTTGTTCCCTTCAAATCCTTTCCCAAGGTAAAATCACCCTTTACTTGGGAAAAATTAATGGTTCCTCATAAAACCCCCCCAAACACATTTTAGCCTAAGTCATAATGTTGGATGATGAATGTATTTTCGGAAACATTTACTTGGTGCATTTTATTTTCCCATGGTCATATTAACTTTTAATTCCTATTATTTATTTAACTCCCAAAGCAAATTACCCTCTCTAGTATTATTAATAAAAATCCCAAAACAAATAAATATCCTGCCCCGTTTTGAAACATAAACCATAATTAAGTTAATTAAGTTGGATTAATTAATCGAACCACAATTAATTAAGATCCAAAACCCCTCAATGTGTTAAAAAGGGATTAATTAGTTGCCTGGATTAATTAATAGCCTCTTTGCCAATACAATCACCCCCAATATCATTAAAGTTATTAACCCTTTATTCATCCAATCATATCATCCACAAGATGCCATTGCGCCCCCTCCATTAACTCGCTAACACTTTCCTCTGTCAACTACTATTTGATCCGCCTTCCCTCATCCAACGACTCCCACTCATATCGCGTGGGCCTTTTGGTCAAGCGTTAAGCATCCGATATAATATGTTTTGACTTTTCACCAATGTTACATGTCATCGAATTTCTGGCATCATGCGACCCTCTGCCAAAACCACCAACCTCCCACAAGAGGTGCGATCAATCCCGCTTACTGCCTCCACTAAACGACAAAGTGTCCCATCAGTTAGTTGATGCGAACAGTCATTTTCCCATTCACCCGCCAAAAGTTATTGACTTTGAGCATAAAAACAAAAATATTCATTGTTTTCCCCTTTTACCAAGAAAAATAAACTTCTGCCTTCCATGCACGCATAGAGTACGTCTAGACCAGCAACTTACTCCCAACTGCCAACCACCATCAGTCGCTGAACTCCAGGCTACTACAAACTATTGTGCGCACCCAGCAAAGGATTCACCACAACCATTTGTCCCTTTAGTCAGCCATAACCAGGTATTTACTGCATTTCCTTCTCAGAAACCCTGTTTTTTGCACTGAAACCTCCACCAAATTACTCCAAACTCAAGTAATCCAGTACAATTAAGTTGTTTCTTTGCCCCAAGGCTTCCCCAAGCATTTTTTATCTAAAAACCTTGAAAACCCCAACTTTCTTCTTCCTTGAATACACAATAACCAAGGATGGAAGCTTTTGTCGCCCTAGATGTTGTGCCAATCACTACTCCCCACAAAGATTTGGACCACCTTCCCTTGGCCAATAAAGATTTTCAAATCGAGGACCTTACTTTCAATGAAACCCCCTTGAAGCTACACTTCAAGTATCGGGAGAATTATATGAACAATGCTAATAAAATAGGTTTATGGGAGTCAAACCTACCTAAATATCAATTCCCCACTGTTAGGCCCCTATACTACTAGTGTAACCCCTTATTGTTATTAGTACAACCCACTTATCATATTGATGTACCCATCTAGTGCCCATATTGTTACTATTGTGCCCCATAGAAGCCCACTATTGTTATTATTGTGCCCTTACATTATTATTGTTATGTCGGCTCTGATTATGCTATGACCCCTTAGACTCCTATATATATAAAGGAGGTCTTTTCATTTGGATCATCCAAGAATTGTTCATTTATGTAATGTAAAGGAGGTTTCCCCCTCCAAGAGGCTGAATTCTAAGGCATGGATCTATCTTTTCTATCTTTTCTTGAGTTGGTTTCATAACATTTGTTATCAAAGCTTTGGATTCTAGGGTTTCACTGCTCCAAACAGGTCATCATAGAATTTTTGCTATAACCTTTTTTCTATGATGTTTCTGAAGCTAAAAAAAACCCATTTGAGAAGAAAGAATGCTGAATCTTGGGTCCAACTTTCAGATCTTGTCGTGCTATATTTGTGGAGATATGATCTAAGGAAGTTGGTCTTTTTGTAGACTGCTAAATTACATTCCAAACAGGTGACCTACGGAAAATCGTCATAACTTTCTCTATGAGCATCAGATTAAAATTTCATCAGAAGGTACAAAAAGAGGATGGATTGTAGTTTCTTGTATATCGTTTTTAGAGCCAAAGGTCAAAACAGTGACACGTGGCACTTCATACAAGGTCACTCTTCTGGAAAGGTCTATAATCAGGTCATCTTGGGAGATTGTGCATCACTATTTCTTGGAGAATCAAATTTGGATCAAACAAGTGGCATTGGAAAGAGGATGCAGAGGGCTACTGCAGGTCACAATTTTAGAACTTAAAGATCCAAAATTACAGAGTTATAGTCATTCCAAGATCAAGCTCCTAGAATCAAGAAAAAGCAAGATGAGGAACTTTGATGGCAAGGATCCTGTAAATTTGATACTTCAGATGGAGCAATATTCTGATCTACATGATGTACCACTATTACAAAAGGTATGTATTGCATCTTCATATTTAGAACCAGATATTTTCTTGAGCTGGTTTCATAACACCCATTGTCCATATTTTCCCAGATATTGTCCACCAATGTCATGCAAACTATGACCCCAATATGAGAGTTGTAATGTCCCCTAACCAGAAAGTCATTTTCACCATTACAACTGAGTCTATAAATGAAATGTTGCAATTACAGCCTGGCTAGGACCTCACTCCCCTTTCCATAGCCAATTTACTTGAAAATTTTTCAAAGTTGTCCAGTTCTCAAATTACCCAAATCTGTCAGACCTTCATGTAAGAAAAATATAAGCCAAAAGATCCCCCTCCTTACATGTAAAGCTTCTTTACTAGTTTGGGCAAGGATATCATCACCATGATTGCTTGCATTTTGGGTTTACTACTAGTGAATATGTAGATGAGATAACCTTAACCTACATGTCTATTTTCACCCCTGGCCAACCTCCTGTAGCCAAATTTGACTATGCTGCATTCATTGCTGACAAAATGCATGACCAATTCTTGAGATTGGAGAATGAGAGAGTATTTAAATATTCTTTAGTCCTATATCATCTTTTCCTATACTACCAAACTGATAATTTCCCTTTCTCTGTACAACAGCTTGACACTAGAGGGAACCCCAAGTCAATCATCTTCTGGACTTCCATTTTTCACAATTAGCCTTCTTCTCCCTCTCCTTATATAGATTTTATTGATCAATTTGTGCATCCAATAACTACCATGTTGATAGGAAGTCCCCCTCCCAGAACCAGTGATCATATTAAGAGAATTCTTTAGTTATCTAGGCAATACAAGGTTGGGGATTGGTACTTCTAACATAACCATATCGAGATTAGAATTTATAGGTGTAAGCTGCCTCCCTTTAAACTTCCGAAATACCTCCTCGTGCGATTGTTTGCCCTAGAGTACTATAGGCAAATGATCAATTCTAATGAAATCCACTTTATGAAGTCTAAGAAGAAAGCTTGGATAAAGGATCACATAGGCCCATTTATTTGCAACAACAGAAAGGTAGGGAAAGAGGCAGAGGAAATCCTTGAGAGATTAAGATTGAAAAGGAGTTTCATTGGCCTTATGATCCTCATAGCTTCATCTGTGACAGAAGACAAAAGCATAAGCTATCCGCTTACATCCATCATAGAATTCTAGAGATAGAACAGTATGAAAATCAAAATGAATGGGTGGAGGGAACACTTATAGAGATAGTACACAAGTTGAAGTAGAAAATGTTTTGAAATATTTGGAAAGAAGACTTGATTTGGATCCCTCTGTGCAGGTGCCTGACGAATCTTCACAGAGACCAACATAGGACCATAGTGCACAAACATGAGGACAACCTGAGATTTCAGGACATGGGAAAAGATTTAGGGCCACGGAGCGTTTCTGAGGAGTTGACCCAGAGTGATACAAACATGGGAAACCCTCCAGTATTGCATACCCCTCTTAATGAGGAGATAATTCAAAAAAGAAGTAGGAATGAGGCTAAGGAGATAATTAAAAAAAGAAGTAGGAATGAGGCTAGCCCCTCTAGAGTGCCATTGGACCAGGTATATGTAAATAGGAAGAGATTAAATCCTCTGTCCGAATAGGAATTTGAAGAGACAAGAAGTGACACAGTGCAGACAACACTAGCAGGGGAGACATCATCTACCTCTCAAACATAGGCACTAAGCAGGCATCAAAGTATAGAAGTGTCATCACTAAGGATAGCTTTAGAGCAGAGGTGGGATTTGAAAGAAAAGTGCAAAGAGATTAAAGCTAGGAATGAGAAGCTCAAAGCTCAAACCTATGCCCACTATTTGAAAATGGCTCCTACAAATCAAACAAGGTTGATGTTAGCCTTTGATATCAAAGAGGGAAAGATGTAGATGAGATTTTTGAAGCCAACAATATAACAACCAAAGTCCATGGCTGATTATTTGAAAACAAATTTTGAAGTTCTTGCCAGAGACATCTACCCAATTGATCGGATCGAGCTCCATAAGAAAACAGGTGAGATGGTCTATTCCACATTGACTAGTACAGCCATCATTACACATCAGTTGCAGAATTCTCTCAGTAATACTACAACACCATTACAGTTGGAAAACACCTCTTCTTAGGCTAAGGATACTCGGATAAAATCATTAGAAGGATTGGTGATTGAGTTGGGAGATGATCCCAAATATGTTAAAGCAGTTGAAATATTGATAAAGAAAAAGAATGATGACATTGTTGCACTTAGGAAAGAATTCAAACTCCCTCCCCTTCTACATCCACAAAATGCAAAATTAATTGAAAAAAAAAAACGAGGAAGAACTTATGCACTTGATCCTTAAGTTGAATGAACAGTTGAAAGAAATAGAGAAATAACTAGGAAAAGCTTTGCAGTCCAAATAGGGCGAGCCAACCATTGTTCCTCAAACTATAATACCCATGGTTTCTACAGCAGTTCCATCTACTATTGCAACATCTTTGGCATCCAACATTCCCCTAGCAATAGCTCTGCCAGCAACAACAACAAAAAGTACATCAAAAGCAGTAGAACTTCAACAAAGAAAACAGAGGACTTAATAAAGTCCATGGAGGAAATGAGAATCCAAGCAACTAAAATAAAGAAACTAAAAGAAATGGTTACCATCTTTGAAAGAAATTATGAGCTATCATAGATTAATTACACTGAAGAAGAGAGAAAAAATAGAAGAATGACTGAAAGAATCAAGACATTAGAGCAGGACTTAAAATTGGAAAAGCCTTTGAAAGATATTAGAAAGATTTTATGGACCAAGATCATTTTTGAACAAACTAAGTTAGTTAAACTAGCTACAGAAGCTATACAGAAGACCAGGGAAGAATTGGGAGAGAAACCTGAAGAGGCAACCCAATTGATCAACTTCTTAAATAAGAAAAGCAAGCACCAGCTGGAACAATGGGATATTGAGGATTGAACTCATACTATCCTTGAAATTTTGAAAGTTCTTATTAAAAAGAACCTAATGACTAACTTGGAAAAAAGATGTCGAAGTATTCAAGAGAACATAGATTATTTTATGTTAAAATATGACATTCTAAGGCATAAAGGACTTCCAAGCCCATTGGTCATAAATGTCAAGCTGATGACTCATGATGACTACATTGAGAACTTGCACAAACAAGCCAGAAATCAAGCCAACTCTTCCACAGTGAAAGCACTACCTACAGGAAAAGTGTTGTATGACGGTTTGGAAGATGTTTCCTATATTGATCATGAAGTGAAACACCTGTTTACCGTCCAGCCCAATTTTTCTAAGTACACCGAAGCTGATGAAATATAGAGGAAATTGATCAAGATGAAGATACCAAATGAAGAATGGTGGACCAGTATGACCGATATCCTATAATTTACTATGGTATCTCTGAGGTAAATAGAAAATATTTACTAAGGTAAAGGTTGGTAAATAGGTAATCAGTACTAGGAACAGGTAAAGAGTATCAGTAAGGAAAAGTAAGCAAGATCCAAAAAACAATTACTAAAGCAACAACGGGAGGCAAATCTGAGTTTCAACCTCTAGCTCATTCATAAATAAAGGGACAACAACAATCAATTTTCCATCTATCTCTATCTTTTTGTAAAAGATATTTTGTATTGCCTATAATAAATCTCATATGGTTATGAGATATTTTGATGTAATTTTTGTATAAATACTTCTCCATACGAAGTATTGTGGGTGGATTCGATAACATCTCTGTAAATCTATGCTATCAACCTGAGAAAGCTTTTGTAGTCAAAATTGTAATTTTGTTGGAAAGAGAATGAAAGTTGAGGACATTCCATCAGATTCTTGTGGAGTATAATTACAAATAAGTATTATATCCTTGTGATTCTATGTGCTTTCTATATGTTTCAATGTTTCATGCATCCTAAATCTAAATGGTAAAATAGTCAAGCTGTATCAGAATTAGCTTTATTGCTCTATGCTATCAATAGTTTACCATTTCTATGTTTTTTTCTAAACTATTTCGATAAAGGAATTCTTAATTGCTCCTCTATCCCTATTGTTTTCTCTGATAAGTCCCTGGTATAGGATTCTTAATTGTCCTCTGCTAGTTGACCTATCTTCCTTTCCTCTTTCTAATCCTAACTTGAGGATTCTTAATTTCCCTCTAGTTTTGAGAATAAATATCATCCATTCAAGCCCCAAAGTTTGTTTTTATTCTGATATCCTACCTGTTGAACTCATACCTCAGCAATCTGACTTGATCCAGTGAATTATCCCTGATTGACTCCATAGCCCAATGGCCTAGAAGCTTTGTTTCAGGACTCCACCACTCTCAAACAAAACAACCTCATTAATCATTAATAGGTAGCCTAAAATCTTTCCAAACATAGCTAAATGATAAAGAAAGATCCCTCTCTAGACTTAGGTGGGCTAGCACCCGAGTCTAAAATATTTGTTTATAGTTACCTTGGATCCTTTCCTTCTTTTAATAACTTCTAAGGAAAATCTGAGTGATAACAATTGTGATTTCCACTGTGCAGAGAGTCTAGGAGTGAAATAATGTCAAGAGCTTGGAGCCATATTATAGGTAGAAGATGGGATCTAATACTACATCAAACCATGTCCATTAGAAGATGCTCTAAATAAGCATTCCAACAATATGAAAAAGTCTAGAAATGGATTAACGGTTCAAACGTTATGGCCTACTAAAGTTGAGGGATTTGAACCCTTAAAAAACGAATAATATCGATATATCAGAGATCGACACATTGGTGTATCAACATATCGAAGGTCTAGCGACATTAGGCATATCAACGATCACATATCAATCCATTAGCCATATCTGCGATGGCATATAGGAGGTCGGGAATATTATCACATTGCAACATTAGAGCATCGCATACTAGCACATTGACAATTAGAAGTCAGTGTATCGGTGGATCAAGGACTGGTGGACTAGCATACTAGCATGTCGACATATCAACAATCGGAGAATTAGAACTTCTTTGTGTGAACCGTTTAAGAATTTGCGATATGGGTGAAGTTTTGATAGTGCTAAAAGCGATAAGGAATGCCAATGGAGTATTAACGAAGGATTACATCGGATAAACAAAGGTGGGTGAGGCCTTTTCTCCCTCGTCTAGCAAGACATATGGTGGCATATGATTGGCTTTGATAAGGACACATGGAAGCATGTGATTGGCTGTGATAAAGACACATGGCAGGATCTAATTGACTTCGATAAGGGAAAGGTGGCTACTGATGTCATCATGACATGGTAGTATGATAGGACATGTGGGAGGTATGTTGATCCATATTGGGTGGTCTAATGGGCCATATCTAGGTGACACATTTCACCACTCAAGATTCGCCACTTGGCAGTGGTGATGTCATATCGGAAGTCAGCAATCATAGGATTGAGGATGGCAACACTTTATAATAGTTAGCAATTTAAAACTTTCGATAAGAGGCTCTAGTGTGTTGCCACTTAGTTGAGGAAACTAATAAAGCCAAGGGTGTAGAGTGAGGATTAGCACCTAAGTGTTGTGGAGCATATCGGAGGTTAGAGATTTAAGAACTCTTCTTTAAATGAGTTATTGAAAAGGTTATGATAAGAAGAGCTTCCGATTTTGTTGGCGCTTGGTTGTGGAACCTAGAAAACCAAGGGCGCACAACAATAACACGAGGAGAAAGGACCCTGGCATGATGCTAAAGGACTTAATAGCTTAGTGATATACTGACTATCATAGGCATTGGTCCTATGGTGAAGATGCGATAAGGAGGTAAGGAGAAGGGGCTAAAGGCCAATTAGAATATTGAAATATCATAAAATCTTCTCAATAGAGTTACTAGATGTTTGGGCTTCGATATTGAAATTTGGTGTAAAAGATTTGATATAGAAACACAGAGGATTATTGAAGGTTGGATTAGTCAGCAGCTGAAGAGTAAATGAGCATAAAGGATTAGGACACTAGAAGAAATGGTGACTGTGAGAAAAACTTTAAGACAAGTCAAAAAAGGAAATGGTCCAAAAAGAAGCCATGTAGAAGTACTGTGAAACCATGAATAAACATGGAGAGCCTCAGTGATAGGAGAGTTATTCACAGACAGGGCTATGTGTGGTGGAATGTGTAGGTGGACTGAGAAGTAATTCTCAATATGCAGAAAACAGTCAAGTGACAATTCTCTCGTTTAATGCAATGGTAGAGAGCAAGGTAGATGCAACAACAAAATGAAGAGCCATACCGAGGTGCACTCACATAATGGGAATACAAGGGAGGAGTGAGAACATCGATTAGGGGGAAACAGAGGAAGAAAACCCATGAGCTTATATGAGAAAAGTGTTGGAAAGAAGCATAGGTCCAAAAGTGAGCTAAGTGGAAAAGCTCTGTGAGAGTGTGAACTACTAAGGCTCAGTAAGAGCATGTTTTACTAAAAAATGTCGAGAGTGCCTATGTAGAGGAAAGAGATCCTGAGATTTGCAATATGTGTAGGGCCAAAAGTTGCCTCTGCTCTGTGTTAAAGGTAGTAGTTTATTTTGATGTGTGAGTAAGGTCGATAGTTGCGCCTGCGCTATGTGAGAAAGGCCAAAGTTTCTTGTGTGCTATAAGTAAATGTGGAGGTTTCCTGAGCTGCAAGAAAGGTTGAGTGTGCACTGTGGGGAGAAAGAGGCCGAGAGGTTAGGGATTGCTAATGAAAAGTAGAGAAAAGAGCTACATGGAATGTGATCAGAGACTGTTATTGAGTAGATCAGTGGGTTGCTGCAGAGTGTGCATAGTGAGTAGAGTGAGTAGAGAACAAAGTGGTTATGAGGAAGAGTGGCTTCCAAGTTACAGAGAACATTTAGTTCTTATTTGAGTGTGGGTTGGTGCCTACATACAGGGAGTTGGTGCTTGCATTCTATAGTGGGTGCTTGAGAATGCTTGGGGTTTGATGCGTCTTGCAAGTTGGTGCTTGCATAAATGCAAGGAGCTGAAAATTGGTGCTTAAAACAAATGCGTGAATTTTGTGCTTCTGGTAAGTTGGACATGTGCCTAAAAGAAGAGGGAGTTGGTGCTTCTTGGTAGTCAATGTTAGAAAACAATCAAAGGGAGTTGGTGCTTCTAGTGAGTGGGTGCTCAGAAATAGTTTGATGTAATAAAGTAGGTGCTCTAATTTTACATCAATAGCAACAACAAGCTTTATGTTCTTTCCCGAAATGGTTTCCATGTGAAAAACCTTATGTCTAATGTGTATGATACTCATGGTGTGTATGCATGTATTAATTCTTTTGGTGCATATCAACGCATTAACAATCAGTGGTTAGTGTATCGGTGGATCAGAGATCGGCGGGTTGACATATTGACATATTGGGAATCAAAGAATTGGAGCTTCTTCGTGTGAACCATTTAAAAATTTGCAATATAGGTGAAGCGTCGATAGTGTTAAAAGTGCCTAGGAATGCTGAAGGAGGATTAACAAAAGATTTCATCACAAAACCAAAGGTGGGCAAGCCCTTTTCTCTCCCCTCTAGTAGGACACATGATGGCATATAACTGGCTTAGAGTTTTCCTGGTACATTATTTCATTTGGTTCCTTCCAATGGCTTCTTGTTGAGCACTCTCTCCACTAATGCATATTTGGTGCAATTGGTATTAGTTGGACCAACCTTATCTATGCCAGTGAAAATTTGTAATAAAATGTGCCAGAAATAATAGTCTAGGAGGTGTAACCATACGACAGATGTGTTAGAGGTATGATAATGAAATGAAAGGGAAATGATAGTGCAAATCTAAGCATGCAGTGATAGAATTACAGTGCAGACATGTGGTAAATTATGCCAAGGTAATGGATGAGAAGATTGTGTGGAGATGGACATTAAATGAAAATTGAAAAGTTGAACATTACTCTACCCACCAAATCTAAAACCTTATGGCAATTTCAGGGTATGCGTTATGTAACTTTCACTATCCTCATCATGCAAGAACATATGATAGTAGATGTCAGAACAAGGAAATGGTCATTGAAGAAACATCCATGAATTGGTAATAATTGATATACCTATGCTACAATGACATGAATTGGTACGCCTGAGAGTCCATGGCCTGGCTTAAAAATGAGCTTTTTGATGTTAGGATGTTCATAAAAGTGGTGATCCCATGAGTCATTCTTTCATAAGGCCCTGGCATCAGGATTTGCAGCAAGCCAACTATGCGAGATGATATGTGAAAGAATGCTCAATTGTATTCTAGTTGAAGTTTAGAGAACTCATGCAAAAGTTTAAATCAATGTTGGCCTAGAAAGTAGAGAATGTATTCCCTCCACCAAGCTGACAACATCCATGTTTTGTGACCATTGTGAAGAATTTCTGCAGGAATTCATGGAAGCCCTACGAATGGTTTGGAAGCTGCAAAATCATTTAATACATTCATGCAACAATTGAATGTTGAAGTACTGCGTAAGGCACAATATGCGAGGCAGGAATAGAAGGCAAAATAAGAAGAGGGTTGGTTGTGGGAAGTAGGATGAAACACTTGGGATTATTTAATGTTGTGGTAGTCTTGGCTATTTACAGTTCAAATTTAGAGGTGGTTGAATGTGAGGCATTCAGACATGATCCAGGGCACCCTTAGTGGCATCACATCGCATTCCAAGATACCCAATAAAACATTAAGCATGAGATGCGCCAAATGCTACACTCTAGAGATGAGGCTCCTTTTAGGGTTCCATTTGAAGTTAATATTGTACTTGATGGACTCAATGTGGTGGCTATATGTACTCTTTCAATTTCGGATGTTGGGGGGGTTTATGAGAAGAATCTTTCCTTCACACCATCCTGCATGTCTAGAGACTACTTTACCACTCCATATTGAACACGACATTCAATATAACATCATTCCTATTGGGCAGCCAGAGCTTATAGCATTTGAAAAAGCAATGAAGAATGTGATGGTTCCTGTAGGTTCAACAAAGGAGAGAGAATATGGAAAAGAGCCACCGTTGTTTGAACTTGAAGCAATGATTGTAGAACCGTTTCCAAAGATTGTACACCTATTTGTTTCACTTTTAAGATGCTTCATATTCTACTGCAAAAATAAAAGAACCTGTGCCAAATGCAATATTCATTCTAAACTTTGATAAGGTTCATATGGATACTAGGAACAAATGCATCAATCTTAAGGCTTTAAAGTACACAGAAATTGAAGAAATTACACTTGAACAAATGAAGTAGTAGGAAGGAAATTGCATTAATCGGTATCACTATCATGGAGGGGGCCCATCAGAAGTATTGTTGGGTTCAAGAAGATATGATTTAATAGATATACCTGTTAGTCCATTCACATATGGAGAGACAAAATTAAAGGAAGGTAGCGTAACTTACAGGAAAATTCGAAGGTTGTCGTATATTTTTTTTCTAAGAGGCCAAGGTCCAGTTAGTCCTGGTTCCAATATTAACGTCTTCACAGGATAGCTTGGAGCTCTCATTTTTACAACTATTGAGCATGTTCTATGTCTAGATGTTAGGTTTAACACCGTTGATTTGGCCAGTTGGTTACTTGTTCATATTATAGTGTTAAAAAACCACAATCATTACAATATTTTGAAGCCACAACTATAGTATTGATATGGAGGCCATTGAGATGGAGGTTAAAAATATGGTTCATGCTGGAAAAGTGGTTGTTATTTTTGGGGGTCCCCATAGCCTTCATCATCATGAGACAAATACAGATGGTCATTTTGACATCCCGACTAGAACATATTTGGATGGTTCTATTCTCAAAGAAGAAATGGATCATGAAAAGGATGAGGAACTGATTCTTGATGTTGGATTGGAAAGGGAAATAAAAATGGTTTTTAAAACACATGACAAGGTTAGAAATTCAAGATTAGAGGTATAACTTCCCTGAAGACCCTGAATTGTCTAAGAATTATGGGTAAGAGTTTTCTGAGAAGGACATGGTTAATCCAGTAATAGAAGCATTTATAAGACCACCTCAACTTGAAAAAGAGTGCAGACTCGATGATGAAGACTTTTTTATAATTGGAATCGGGGATTCTATACAAGGTTCAGATATTCTTGAAATGTCAAATGAGTATAGAAGCAAAAAATAAAGTGAGTTTTGTGACTCCAAAAAAGAAAGTGAAACTCTAAGAGCCCTCCTTTTCATGTGTTTCCTTTGGTACTATATTTTTCTCTCCTATGGTGTAGTTGATGGTGGTAGAAATTTCTCATTAGGATCCTCAAAGGTAGTTCCATGAATATCATTGGCATGCTATATAGTAATATACTTATCAGCAGCAACCCTCCAAAATAATGTTTCCACCACCCATAGGAGTAGTGTCCCTAGAGGATTTCATTATAGACCTTAAAATTAGCTTCACCTTGGCCTCAAACTGTTCCAGTGCATAGTCTCCCCACTCTCCCATATTGATTTTTTCACCATGATTTGTAGAGTGCCCCTAGTTTCTTGGGACTCAATCCTATATATTATTAGTTAGTAGTGAATTTCGCAATATTGGTGTCTTTGTTCAACTCATTGGAATATCTATTAGCATTGGAGCCTTGAGAATTTGGAGGTGCTCCTATAACACAACTATATCATTATTGATGCTAGAAAAAGGAGAGGAGAGTTTCTAGAAACTACATGCCCTACTCCAGAAGGGAAAGAGTTAGAAAGACAACATTCCTTGCCATTAAAAAATAATATGGTAGGATAGCGATCACCAACTACAATGTCTATACCAGGTGTAAGCTTCTTTGTGAAGGAAATCAATGACTGCTACTTACTAGGAATCCTTGGATCATAAAATGTACTCCCATTTGTTTCTGCATTCAAGTAATTCAATCCCTCTTTTCCTTGCATGAGTAGGGTTTTTTTCAACCCTGGTACTTTAGTTCCATTAAAAGAGTAAACATCTTGGTAGACAGCAAAGCCTTTATACATCTCAATAGAAACAAACCAATCTGTGAACTGAGAGGCCCCCGAGTTGAAAAGAATAATTCTTACGCTCCATCTCTTTGAATAGTTAGAATAGAAATTCTAGTTAACACTCACACCATAGTAATCACAACAGAGTAGTGGTTGTGGTATAGGAAAATGTTGCATCCTAGCCCATGCAATTTCTTTTGCAGTCTAGTTCTAGAAAGGAACAAGCAAAGTCAAAGAAGGAAGGAGCATAACCAATTCCTTTGGATTGCAAGATGGATTTATTCAAGATGGAAAACAATAGGAACAAGCTTGACAAGGGATGACATAATCATTATAATAAGAAGAGAAGGAAACACAACAACGAGGTTTAGTGATCTTAGTGGAGATGTTGCAGACTATCTGCCAGCTAGCAATGGCAGATAAAGTCCTCTGCGTCGCACTATGATATGGAAATTTAGTTGGGTCTACTCTCCTTGGCTTCCAACATTTATAATCAATATTACATATACTGTTTATCTTCCAATTCAGAAGAGGAAGTAATGTGGTTCCATTCAAATCTGGAGGGAGTTTGTAAACCTGAAGTTGGAAAGTAGATTTAGAGTTTCCTGGATCGATAATGGGTGGACGAATAGTGACAGTTTTCCAACAATACTTTATCTTTCCAACAGCTGTATTATTAGCCATTTATTGACTAAGGTCCACAATTTTTGAGACATTCTCACAACTCATAACTGTTGAGAAATCCATGTCTTAATAGAAAGTGCCTGCAGCTCCATTGATGCATTCACTCCCACTTCATTATAGTGTGTCTACACCATTCATGGCTTGAATAAATTATACCCTTTGTCATTCCCAAGACAATTTATAGTAGTCCAAATGGCCTATAGGAATCTCATTATAAATTGTTACCTGTGTCCAATAATTTCTTTTAAAGTCTTGCGTGACATCATAACTAATGTTGAGATCTCCTTTCTAGCAAGGAAGAAATTTCGTTTCATTGAAAACAGTTACCATCATAGGATCCTTTTTGTAGCAAACCTGGATAAAGCCCTTTGTAACAGAAGGCTTGGGGAATGTGTATCCTTCATTATCAAGGATGATATTGTTAGGAATGGGAATACTCTTTTCTACAACTCCAAATTTAGTGCCTTTCATCACAATCTAGACCACTATTTGGTTTATGTCCCTAGAAGTTTAAATGGTAGTCTTGAGATTTGTTTGTGAGAAACCTGCCAAAACGAAATCATTGCCCACTTCGGGAGGAAAGGACAACCCATATCCCATTACCACATTTCTTGTAGAGACAAGCATGTTGGAAATATTATCATTGATGGCAAAGGAGCATCAAGTAAAGCAGCGACACAAAGAACAGGAAGCAAAGGAGCAATAAAGTAGCAACAATGCCAAGAGCAACATCAATGCAAGGAGTAGCAGCAATGCAAGGATCAACAAGCAACAAAGTAGTAGCAACGTAAGGAGAAGCAACAAGGCAAGGAGAAACAACAATACACGGAGCAATAAGCAACAAAAGAATGAAAAGGAGCAAAATTTGTGATGTGAAATTGTTGATTAAACTTAATTGTTGTGAAGCAAAGGCAAGACTCCAAGGAAAAGGCAAATATGTTGCAAAAATTGTTATGATGCATTAATGATAAATATTTTCATTTGATTTTGGCATTAGGTTGATACGTTTAATAATTACATGTGGTTGAAATTAATAGTGGATGGATTATGTATTTTTGTGTTCTAATATTCAAGATATGAAGAGTTTGGAAATAGATAAGTGGAAGGAAAAGAGTCAAGCCTATTCCCTTCATATTCGTATGTGGGATGCAAAGAACCAGAAAACTATTTCTATAAAAAAATGTGATTTTGGAAGGTATTGACAAGTTAGATAATGGGAGAATGTGAGAGAGATCATAGAAATATTATGCATTAGTTACCTGGCAAGTATGGAGTTCATGTGATGCAAATTTGAAGGGAAGAACAAATAGAAATGAAGAGGGAGACATGCAAAATTTATGACCAAATAAAGAAACACATTGGTTTTCTTGTTTTCATCAGGGGATGGTAGTTTCCTTTCAACTTGTGGCTTGATAAATATTCAATTGTAGCTTGTTGACGTAGAATCCTCCTGCGGGTTGTAGCCTACAAAAAAAAATGGGAGTTGGACGTTCCTTGCATGTTGCAGCTTGCAAAAATTTAGGTACCAACTTCTTCTAGCTTGGAGCCTATAGAGAATTAGATGTAATAAGCAGTAGGAGCTTGCCTTTGCATCACAACAATAATAAAATTGTGGTTTTCGCCCTTCATGGATTTCCACATATATCTAATTTGAATATGTGTCATTATTATGTGCTAATATGGTGTTTTGCTTTGCTTATTAATTTTTGTTCACATATTCAATCTGTTGGTCATCATTTGCTAACCTTCTCATGTAATGGTTCAATTAATGAGATTAATGAATATAATTTTAGTGTCCATCAATATACTAAATTGGTTCACCCCCCCTCTCATTTTAGTCAATTTTTCGTGAAAGAACCTCCTAGTGGTGAAACCCAATGAATATCTGCCATGGTTTCAAATCCTTGGTACCATTATTGAGCACAGTTGCAGGGGATTGTAAAGTGTAGGGTTGTTGTGTTGGATCCATGAGAGGGATAGCTCCCACAAGGAAGTTTCTCACTCTAAATTGACTAAGTGAAAACCCATCCACTGGAGACTCCTATTCGAGAAAAGCCTTGCCCAAAAGCCATTGGAATATGAGAATATAATTTCCTCTACTGAAGCTACCAACACCCATCAGCAAGGAACACCCATCACTTCTTCACCAAGCTATCTTGATGCGCTGATATTCTAGGGCCACATTTCAGAATATTTCAAACCGGACCCCTGCACAAAGCAACAACAAATTTATCTCTTTGAGAACCTCAAAACATCATAACATCAATCAATAAAAAATCTCCAACTTTGCAAATACAATGGCTATAACTCAACTCAAATCACTACAACACCCACTCATAATCTCATCGCATAATCAATCAAACTACTCATAGTTCTCTCTCACATCCACACACCAAACACAACACAGATGGCCACAATACATTAACTACAAATAATCTAAAATGAGCAACATAAATATGAACCACTTCTATAGCTATGTAAATCAATTATCAGCCCCTACAAACCCAAATAAATTAGTCACGACCAAGGAGCAATTCTCTCCTTAGCTCCTCCTCCATGAAGCTCTCAAACACTACTCACTTGATTAATGTTTTCACACCTCAAACACTTGATTCTCCAGTTGATTTAGTAAATAAATATTATAGACAAAATTACAATTAATTTCCTTAAAATAAAATCAGGAAATAGAGCAAATGTGTGAGGAATCTCAAGGGATTTATTTCTTTTGTTTGGTCACATGGACAATACTAGACAATCTCGGCTCTGATCGCTCGCACAATAACTCCAAGTGAGTGGTTGGGGAGTTGAAGTCACTCCCACATATTTCCATTCATGTGACTGGGCTATTTATCATTAATAATAACTCTCTCAACATTGAAAACATTTGGCTAGAAAGCTCCAACCAATCCAATAGAATTCTCTCCCAGTGACTAGAGGGTTCCAATCACACTCATGACCTCCCTTCCCTTCGAATGGGGCTAAGCATGGCATGAAACATAAGTATTTGTCTTCAAACCTGAACCAGACTTTCTCACTAGTTGATCATCATCAATAAGTCCTCAAAAACCCACTGTAGCCTGTGCAACACTCCTTCAATCTACGGATCCAACTCCATCATCAACACAAGTCAAACTAGGTTGACTTGAGTACCATCCATCAACTGCACTAGAACATAGGCCATCAAACTACTCCAAATCTTGTCCAACACCTCCACTAACATCATATAAAACCACTAATATAAGGTTTACAACAAATGGACAAACCAAGTGTAAAATCAATGCACAGAACAAGTGCCTTTGCCTCACATGTTATCAAGAACTCATGCTACTAGGTTGACATCAATGCCAACAAACAACCACTATAATAATGTAATATAGATATTTTTCGTAGAAACCATATAAACCAATGCATATCATCTCCAACACAAGTATAGGTTGACATCAATGCCAACCATCAATCACTGCAACACAACATCATGCCACATCACAACATCAATGCAATTTCCAACACCATGCTACTAGGTTGACATCAATGCTAGCCAATCAACTCATCACAAAATCAATGCTAGCAATCTCCCCCTTTGGAATTGATTTCAATGCTAGCTAGGTCAACGAAAGCAACCTCTTGAAGAACTGAAATCCTGATTTTCTCCCCCTTTGACATCATTGACAAAGGGAACAAATCAAGCCTTCAATACTCACTGAAAGGACAAGGACAATATAGTTGATCCAAGCAACAACCACTCTCACTCCATAACATGAAAGTAGCAGCAAGACAAATGTATACTAGCAACAAACCCAAATAATGGCTCCTCCCATATGAACACCATTTTCAACCAAATCAAATAGTAGTAACAAGCCATATCCATCAATCATAACATAGTGTGGATATCAAAAATACATCAGCGACAAGAATAACTACCAATAGTAGGAGTCTCAACAATAACAATAAATAATATGCACCAACAATATTAGCAACACTCAAGTCAATAACAACATATGAATAAATAAAAGTATACCATAAGCAATAATACTCTCTTCATAATCATCATCAACATCATACCCATTAGCAACCACACATTGTGAGAAGCAATAACAAAAGAAACCTCATTCACACCAATCAATCACTCTCACCCAAGGAAACAATAACAATGTCCCTAAGTAGGAGGAATATACTCTTACCAATGCACATTGATCTCATGAAAACATAGCAACATTATACATGTAACCAACCATGCTCTTACAAGTAGTAACATAGTATCCATCTGATCAAGAAGTGCATGCAAAACATGCTCCCCCTGAGCATTATTGTTTCAAGAAGTAGTAGCATAATAAAAGCATAGTGTAGACATTCATATCACAAAAAACATGGTGTGGGCATCAACACTCTCTTGTTAGAACTTCTCCTCTTAAAGATTTACAACATGATACAACTGTCTCACCAAGTTTTTGGACACAAAACTGCTGCAAGAATCGTTTCCTCCTTGACCCATGCAATAGGAAAGAGAACCAAGGACTATTAACCAAAGATATTTTCAATGAAAATACAAGGCTTGATAGGCTTATTACATGGCTAAAAGAATGATAGAATGTGACTATACAATGCCTCCTCAAGGTTGAAATATGACTCTACCCAAGACTCAAGAATAATACATGACGTTACATGGCTCCATAATGGATCTGAAATCCCACATATGGATGTAAAACATAATATATAATAGTTGAAACGACACTGAAATGACTCTCAAATATCTCTCTGAAGATGACGTCAACTTATGACCAGACATGCAATATGACCCATGACTTATAATATGATAGTTCAAAGTTATAACAATTGCGACAAACAATGTCAACTTTGAAACAGGAACTATACTGAGTAACCATTTTTTTGAGGTAGCAAAAAATCATCCCATTTTGAAAATATTTGATCCAAAAAACACATTTTTTTGGACCATATTTTTGACACTTAAACTTTTATTATGTATCAAGTATGAACATTTTTGTTTTAAATGTTAGTGATTTTCATGTTGATTTTGAAAAGTGTTGATGGAGCTTCAAGCCCATTCTTTAGAGAGCTTATTTTTGACACTTTAAATTTTCTCATGTAGTAAGTGTGGATATTTCTTTTTTAAATGTTGGTTTTTTCATGCAGAGTTTCAAAAACATCAACTTTAAAATAAAAAACGTAAAAAAATTATACATATATTATAATATTATATATATATATATATATATATATGAAAACACATAAAAACCAACAATTTAATTATAATTAAATTAAAAATATATATATTAAGAAAAACATAAAACCAATAAATTATAATTATAAACTAAATTAAAAAAAACTACCACATAAAAAAATCAATCAAAATAAATATTAAAATAAAATAAAAGAATTAAAAAACAAATACAAAACAATTAAAATAAATTAAAATAAATAAATAAAATTTAAAATTGTGGTCCACACCCTTCCCGGGCCTGTTGGGCCACTAGGCCTGGTGGGGGCATGCTCATGGCTACAACCAACCACCACATTTCCCCTCACCCCCCACCCCATCCAGCAGGTCCTGGGTAGACCGAGACAGGTGCCACCCTCAGCCAACCCAACATGCCATGGGCCATGCTCCCATGGCCCACGGCCCTTTGGGCCACTCAACTGGATGTGGACCATAATTTTTTTTAATATTCATTTAATTTTAAAGTTATTTTAATTGTTTTTATTTTTTTTAATCTGGTGTATTTCTTTTTACATTTAATTCTTTATTAAAATTCTTTTTATCGATTTTTGTGTTATTCTTTAAAAAAAAAATTAACGTTTTTCTTATTTCATTTTTAAATTTTTTTACAATTTGCTTTTTAATAAAATATTTCTTGATATTTGCCAAAGCTACCAGCTACCGCACCTCGGCCAAGTGGCTGACGAAAGCCCTTAGGCCGATGATAGGTTTGATTCACAGAATCATACACATCGATTTTTTATTTAATTTTTATTCATTTATTTGTAAAATTTTATGTTTTTTTAATATTTTTTTTTCTTTGTTTCTTCTTAATGGTTTTTAATTCCGTCCTTTTATAATTTATATTTAATTTTATCTTTTATTAAATTTGTTTTTTAAACCTCTTTATTCTTTTGTTATGTTTTTAATTTTACTTTAATTTGTTTCTTCAATTTTGTTTATTGTTTTTCTTATAATTATCTAATATATTTTTTATAATTTTTTGTGACTTTTTTTTATTTTTTTAATTTTTCTTAAATAGTTTTGGGGAAATAATTTCTTCTATTTTTATTATGTTTTTGTATAGATTTTTATATTCTATAATTTTGTTTTGTTTTTTTTTTACATTTTTTTATGTTGGATTTTTGAAGATATTATTCCAACATCAACATTTGTTTTTGAGAGGGTGTGTTTTGCCCAAAAAATGGATTTTATTGGCTTTTACTCCCATTTGAAAAAAAAATGTTGAAAATTTACCAAAAAAAGGTTATTCGAGCAACAACATTTTTCATTTTCAGGTTGGTTTTTTTTATGTTTTTTTGGGTTTTTTGGGCTAGAGTTCTCATTTTGATTTTATAGTTCTCATTTCATAGTTTAAATTGTTGACAATGTAAGCAACAACCCATGATCAAGATGAATAACTCCATGCCAAGAGGAAATTGACTCAAATCTCTCCAAAAATTTTGCTAGCATATGTCATGAACTAGCAACCTGCAACAATAATAGTCTACATCCCTAATATCACATGTCTTCACAAAGAAATAATATCAACAACTATCCATCGACATGTAGCAATAGTCAGTAATCAACAAGAATCAATCGTCATAATCTCCAGCAGAAGAGTAGTAGTAGCAAGATTATAATCATCAAGCAATCATCGAAATCTCATGCATTATGAGCAGCAACATCATCAATGACTCAACTTCAATAATCTGATCTAAAATCAATAATGCAGCAACAATATATGGAAACAGTATACACATAATTAGCCGTGCAACCATGTTACTGTAGCACATCGTCTTGGCATAAGATTACCATCAAAATGAAGAATCTATAATGTAAATTTCATCCTCCCTCCCATGATATCATATGTGCACCAATTCAAGAATAATCCATATCATAATCAATAAGTACACGTGATAGTCTTCAAAGTAACATCCTTATGCACAAGATTCAACATTAGACACTTGAGTAGATCTTGACTAAGTTTGCATGATAGGAAAGGAGTAAAATAACTCATGAGGGAACACATGCAATGTAGAACACTTCAACCATCAACACCAATATAATGTGCAAGAACTATGTAGCAATAATCCTCAAAAATTTACAAAAATAACCAGCAACTCTTAAGGCACATGCATGCATTAATAATTCTTCCTCATGTGAAATATGACAATCTAATGAAGTACCATAACTAAGGATTTTAATGAGAGTAATATTACTCTCTCAAGCTAACACCAAGCTCTCAATGAAATCCATAGTATCCCACATGATATAAATATTATATATGGAAAAGTATAAATCCATATCAAACTCCCCCTCAGCATGTGCCAATTCTCCATCAACTATTGCTTATTTCATAATGCATTTGTTAGTGTGCATAGATATAAATGATCTTCACAGAACATGTCTACAACCACCAACAATCATGAGAAAAAAGATAAATTGACATGCAATATATCAATCTTTGTAGACTCCCCTGAACTCGTGCAGTCTTCTTTTATGCCTCAAGCTGAAATGAATAGATTCATGAAGGTTAATTTTTCTTCTATTAATTACATGCACCTATCAGTTTTGGCTTCTATTGAATCCATATCCTACAGTGCACAAGATAAAGATCCACTCCCCCTGAGTATAATATCTGTTATGAAACCAGCTCACAAAAAGATAGAAAAGAGAGATCCACGCCTTAGAATTTAGCCTCTTCGAGGGGGCAACCTCCTTTACATTACATAAATGAACAATTCT
>APFE030892733.1:11486-24418 GCA_000404065.3 Pinus taeda
TGTTTCCTATCAGGGGTGGCATGGAATGAGGCCCCTGAATCTACCACCTAGGCATCCATAATATTTTCTAATGAAAGAATCAAAGCATCTTGCAACACATCACCTGTTACATTCGCTTCATGATTAGTTTCTTACTACGCATCTCCTTCTTTTCCCTTTAGAGACTTGTTGTCTTTCTTCAAGTGTCCTTTCTTCCCACATTTCCAACACACTATTCCCGATCTGGACTTGGATCTACCTTTTCTTGACTTACTGCAATATATAGGGCTCTTTCCTCTTTTCATTTTTCTTCCCCTACTCTCTGTAGTCAAAGAATTACTTGATGTCTCACCAGAGCTTTTCCGTCACATTTCCTTGCTAAGGATTGCACCGACAACATCATCAAAATTTAAAGTACTAGATCCAGAGACAAAGTTACTAATGGCCATAACTAAACCATTCCAACTTTCTAGAAATGAGCACAGAAATAACAGAGCCCTAACTTCATCATCAAAAGTTACCCCTACAGAACTTAACTGACTGGTAATTGTATTAAACTCATTTAAATGGTCAGCAATAGATCCACCTTTTGACATCTTCATTTTAAATAAATGCTTCATAAGAAATCACTTATTTGAGGCCGAGGGTTTTTCATATAGTTTGGCCAATGTCTACATTAAACCCTCTGTTTTCATTTCCTTTGAAATATTAAACATTACCGACGTCGCTAGGCACAACCGTATTGTTCCAAGTGCTTTTCTATCTAGAATATCCCATTCTGTGTCTATCATACTCGTTGGCTTTTTTGTCTTTCCGCTAAATGGTTGGTACATATCTCTCTGGTATAAATAATCTTCCATTTGCATCTTCCACAGCTGGTAGTTTTGGCCATTAAATTTTTCGACCCTAAACCTACCATCCTCTGCCATTATTCCCATTTGAACTAGGAACCCTTCTCTCTTATGAGTTTATTAGCCAAATAGACCTTGGGCTCTGATACCAGTTGTTAGAAAATTATATATTATAGAGAAATGGAACACATAAAATATTGCAGAAATATAAACACAGAAATCGCATAAAACAAGAGAGACACAGATATACGTGGTTCACCCAGTTTAGGCTACGTCCATGAAGAAACAACCAGTCCTTCTTTTCATATTATCCAGCAAACTAAAGAGATACAACCTACAACAGATCCCCTATAATTCCCTCTTCGCTCTCAATCTCCTCTCTCTTTCTCACTCAGAATACAGATCTACATAGATGCAATACAATTCCCTCATATATAGTGAGGGGTTGCCTTCTAGGGCAAAAAACCCTAAATTAAACATAACTTCTACTGTCAAATCTCCGCCTAATAAACAACTCAGATTGACCACGAAATTACAACATTTTACAAGGCAATTTTACATCTATTCTCAGCTTCGGGGGTGTTGCCCCTGATCCCCCTGCCAAGGGGGGCTCCCAAAGGTCATAGCTGCCCCCCTTGGACCCCCCCTGCAACAAATATTTTATGGGCGGCAATGCGAACTGGACTCCAATGTGGCAATACCTTTGAATACATAAGATAATCAGGCTCCACACCCACATGTTGTGTGTGAACATGTTTTCTGGATTCTTTATGTGTGGTTGAATTGAAAAGAGTCTTGTGACACTTCATCATTTGGCCGACCTCCGATTCGTATTCCTTGTGTTGGTTTCATATTTTGGTCGATGAAGTTCCAATGGAAAACACGATCCATCTGCGATGAGAGTTTTGGGTCAAACAATGAACTTGTTTCTATTTAGGAAACCTTATGCCCATACTCAGTTCTTTGTGTTTCAATGTTCTCACACTTATCTAATTAGTAGAAGAGGAGAAGGGGAAAATATAAACAAACAAACCTAAATCAAAGGTCTCTATATGATTCTTTGAAGAAACAACCTCTCCTACTCTCAATAAGTCGGGATCCCTTTTCCGCCCATAAAATGAATAAGTGCCAATTCATAGTCCTATAAAAATAAATAAATAAAGGTGAAAGAAGAGAAAGGATTATTGCATAGAGAGGTGAAGCAAGAAACTCCGTTAAGGTACTGACTAGGCTCGCTGGCAGTGAAGAAATGTTTGTGTTCCTGTAGTGACTCCATCGGGGTACTATTTAGGCCCACTAGAAGTGGAGCAACACTAGAGATGAAAAATCATACATTGAAAATCTAAATTTCACGAGCTTCACTACCCTTCCCGATTGGAAACATTGTGATATTATTGAATCCTATGTTTTGTTCAACCGAGAAGGCATAAAAGGGACCATGTCTATTCATGGGGTAAGTTGGTAGACCAAAGTAATATACATTGTAAGTCAATACTCCTTGAAGAACCAAGACCCTGCATAAGAGAGTTAACTAAAGCAGAGAAGATGGAATTCTAGCAGTGTGTCACCAAGCGTTGTCGCTACTACAACACCCTACAAAATTTTGGCCTACACTATATTTTAGAGCCTTCCTTGGTCTTGTACATTGTTGTCACAAACATTGAAACTCATTCCATGTGTTTTCCTGAAGTGTTTCGGTCACATTTGGAAGATATGAAAAATGTAATATTTTCACATGTTAGCTGTCATACAATGTGTATAAGCCTGTTTTGGTGGTTTCAAGGGGCTAACTTTGTGAAAATGATTTAATCTAACCATGTAAACATTTATCGCACTCATTTCCAAAGTTTTCAGCATTATTGCGTGAGTACCGTCACGGTCGTCGAAAATTGTATCTTAAGTGTCGCACTTGTAATAAGTTGTCACATTGAGAGAAATTAATTTCTCATGTGTCCTAGATGACCTATGTTTTTGTGTCATTAAGTATTCTAAGTGTGTGATCAAAGTTGAAGGCATATCACTATTCACATTAGTGTCACCGATCTCGCACTTAGCTAACTTTTGAAAAGCTTCCCGACCAAGAAACTTAGCTTCACTCAGCCTCCATGAACTACACATTGCATAGTCTCAGTACTCTAGTTGTGACCTTTCCTCTTGACATTGCGCAATGCACAGACCCTGCCTCCTAGGATTGCTACACTCCACAGTTCCAGTGCTCAAGTCTCGACCTTGGCTCTTGAAATTGTGCAATCCATCTTCCCAGCCTGGCCTCAACTATGCATTGCAAAATATCTAGCCTCAAGCTCATCCCCTGAGCCCCTGAGCTACACAATTGTGCAATGGCCCAGCCTCCTATGCCTCCCAGAACTACGTAATGTGTTAATCTAGTGCCCATCCTCTCAGCCTATCACATTGACCTCCATAATTGCATAGTTTTCTTCCTCAACTCAGCCTGGACTATAAATTGTGTAGTATCAAGGCTCAACGTTCACCCCTGACTTCTTGAACTGCACGATTGGGTAGTCACTGAGCCCCTCTCCCATCTTTTCACCTAGTTTCGGCTCAGTCAATGGATCAATATGCACTATCATAAACTAGGGGGTTTTTCGAATTGATGTTGTAGTATACCTAGGGGGGACAGTATGGGGTACAGAGGGAGGTACCCAAGGGAATAATGTAATAATGGGATGGACCATAGTAATAAATAAAGTGGTTAACCCATATCATGTAAGGGACCACAAGTAGTAAGCAATAATGTAATAAGACCATTGTATTAGATAGATGGTATTGAGGGAACCATGGTAATGACCCATGGTATTATATGTATGAGGCCTATATAGAGGCTAGAGACTCCCCATTGAGATATGTGAAGGAATATTGTATGGAAAAGCATATGGCTTGTGGAGTGTTCTCCTTCCTTAAGGAGTGAATGTATGGTGTTGCCCTACCTCAAGGATTTGATAAATAAAGAAGCATTTCTATTTATATTCAGATCTCGTTATTTTTCGTGATTATTTATAGTTATTGGGTATATTGGTAGCATTTCATATATTTGCAGGTCAGATCCATAACAAGTGGTATCAGAGCACTTTCTTGGGCAAAGCGAAATTTATTTATTTATTTTTGCAGACATTTTTCTTGGCGACGAATTTGCAGATTAGATCTGTACATTTTGGTGCAAAATTTTTAGAAAATAATTGTAGATCTAGGTTGTTTGTGAAAACATATCCAATTTCAAACAAAAAAAATCGGCTGAATCGGAGTCTGGATGAGGGAGATATCGCTGATTTAAAAATCAGCTATGTTGCAAACATTTTTCGGGGTGGCAAGTTTATAGATCAGATATGTACGTTATGATACAAAATTTTCAGAATCTAATTGCAGATCTGGGTTGTTTGTGAAAAAATACCCAATTTGAAAAACAAAATTGGCCGAATCGGAGTTTGGATGAGGGAGATATCGTTGATTTAAAAATCAACTATGTTGTAGACATTTTTCAAGGCAATGAGTTTGCAGATCAGATTTGTATGTTCTGGGGCAACACTTGCATAATCTAATTACAGATCTGGGTTCTTTGCGAAAAAATACACAATGTCAAAAAAAATTGGTCAAATCGGAGTCTGGATGAGGGAGATATCGCTAATTTAATTTTTAGTTTTTAATTATTATTATTATTATTATTATTATTTATTTATTTACTTAATTAATTATTTAATTATTTATTTATTTATTTATTTTCTGAAATTTTTGTGATGGCGGGACAGTTGCTGTGCAAATCGGAAATTCTAACACCTTGATTGGGATTTCTATCACATGGGTAGATGCAGAATGGTCATTCCATTTCCGAAAATAGTTCATAATAAGGATTCTGAGCAATATTGACCGAACTGTGGCTATTTTAAATTTTTGCCAACAATATGTTTTCAGGAAAAAATGATGGGCCGAGTGTTGAAAAATTTATACAAGAGAAGAAGAGTGACTTTCCAGGGTATTGGAAGGACAAAATAAGGTATTATTTGGAAGATGAGGCTGCTATATGGTGGAAATCACTTGACAGTGAGTTTATGAAGTTATGTAGTGTTGATGAAATTGAAAAACTATTGTTGTACAAATGGTCTCATACTGGAAAGAAGACAACCAAAAAACCTAGAAAAGATCTTATTTTTACAGGAAAAGATAATGGTCCTACTATTGAAGAATTCATAAAAGATCTTAAGAAACACCATCCGAAATCTTGGACAAGCTTCCTATGGCTTACTTTGAAAGAATGGGCTGTCATATGGTGGCACTCACTTGGCACCCAGGTGTTCAAATTTTTAGATGAAGAATTTGAAAAAGTCATTTTAGACAAATGGTCTCATACTAGAAAATAGGGGAATGAGACATGTAAGGGGTTATTTTCTACTGGTATCTCCTTATTACAGGTTCATGGATATATTCAGAAGGAAAAGATCATTGTGTCTATAAATCTTAGTTGCAAGCAAAATTTTATAAATGTTAATTTGGCAAAAAGATTGCGAATTCCAGCTAAACAAATGGAGCACACATACGTTAATAATGAGCAGGTGCAAGTTTATAAACATTTGAAGATTTATATGGACAAGTATGTATTGCATTCTGATTTTTATGCTTCAGCTATGGCTAATGTGGATGTTGTTTTGGGATACCCTTGGATGGAATCTATGGGTACTATCAATATCAATCTATAGAAGAAATTCTTGAAGCTCTGGTATAAAAACAAGAAAATTACATTACAGGATATTTCCATCAATAAACAGGTAGAGTCCATGAAGGCTGAAGCTGGAGATGTTCCAAGGATTGACACATCAGATGATGAGCCCTTGAGGGTTGACAAACAAACATAAACATCAAACCAGGTATGAGAAAATCAGGTAGAGTCCAAGGTGGCTGAAGCAGAAAATGTTATAGGTACAAATACATCAGATGAGGAATCCGTGGTTGAAGTAATATTGGAAGATAAGAAACAACAACAGATGCCACAAAATGTACCAGATTCCAATTAGGCTCCATTAGGTGGTGAATTAAAGAAAGATACAATGTTGGTTAAAACTTTAGCATATCACCACTCACATCACCCTGTAAGAAAACAATCCACAAGATGGCAACGAATAAGCAACAAGGACAACAACCCCCGCATGACAGATAGTGAGGGGTGACGATCCACCCACAACAAATCAACACAGAAGAGCCACCAAGGTCAACTTCCATCTCAAGTGAGCGAGGCATCAGCTAGATCGAGGGTTCACCTTTCTCTTGGATGGATAGATGCACGTGCATGGTACCAGTGGACTACTCTTTTGAGTATATCTTATTATTTGTGTTCTTCTTATGTTTTAGGGACGAAACATGTTTAAGGGAGCTGGAATGTAGTATACATAGGGGGAATAGTATGGGGTATAGAGGGAGGTACCCAAAGGAATAATGTAATAATGGGATGGGCCATAGTAATAAATAAAGTGGTTAACCCGTATCATGTAAGGGACCACAAGTAATTAGAAATAATGTAATAAGCCCATTGTATTATATAGATGGTATTGAGGGAACCATGGTAATGACCCATGGTATTGTATGTATGAGGTCTATATAGAGGCTAGAGACTCCCCATTGAGAGATGTGAAGGAATATTGTATGGACAAGCATATGGCTTGTGGAGTGTTCTCCTTCCTTAACGAGTGAATGTATGGTGTTGCCCTACCTCAAGGGTTTGATAAATAAAGAAGCATTTCTATCTATATTTAGATCTCATTTTTTTTGGTGATTATTTACAGTTATTGGGTATATTGGTATCATTTCATATATTTGTAGGTCGAACTAATGTCATCTTGTCACAAGTGAATTGCAGATGTAGGTACCTTATCATACCATGGAAAGATGATGGAGAAAGAGGTGAAGAAGGGAAACATGCTAAAGACATCTTTATAGATGAATAATCAAGCTGATCAACACACAAAGGGAAACAAGCAAGCCCCTTATAAGCCTGTAATAATACGCAACTTGAAAGGATCACACAAGCATAAAAGACATCACAAGCTAATATGCGAAACAGTTCACAATTTAACGGTCATGGAATTATACAACAACACACATTCAACAAGATTCATACCAATGCAAACAAAATAGTTCATAAGCATAAGCGTAAGTGAAATAACATACATCACAAATAAAATAATAATAGTCCTACTATATTTACAACATATGCATGAAAACATGTCAGCTCAGAGCTTTTATTAAGTGAAGGTTCCATTCATACATACACCATAGATGAACCACTAGTTTCAATAATGGAACATGAAACCAACATCTCCTACTCCTCCAAAGAAAGATACTTGCTCTATGCTACGGAGAAGCCAAGGTTCTCACAAAAATCCCAAGCTCCTAATTCTAACCTTAATTCTAGCCAAAATCTTGGCTCCCCAAAATCCATTTACATGAGTTATGAGGTTATATTTATAAAAATAGGGTGTGACTCTTCAACTCCCCTTTGTGACTCTTAGACTTCCCTCCTAACTCTTCAACTTCTTTACAAAATAACTTTTCAATTACATCATGACTCTTCACATTCCACAATTGACACTTGGAATTTCACCTACAATTTAATTACAAATAATATTACAATTACTTGTACCCATATGAGACAATATTAGGTAGAGCCCACTAGACAACCTTATAAGAAAAAACACTATCATGTTTGAATTTGGGGAAATCTAGCTCAACAACTTCCACTTGATGTCTTTCGATCACGTATCAGTGCCAAGATTGGTATTGTGCGATGGAACCCTAAATTGTGCAATGGTGTCTTGTTGGAAGTAGAATATTGCCTCCATGGAATCCAGGTACAATGATTTGGAACCTGTTTGAGCTTGCTTTTAGAGTAAGAGAAAAATTGTGTTCACCTGGACATGACCATTGATGTACTTCTGCATGATTTGTGTGTTCAACTTCAAATCTTCCTTGGTGGCAATCTACCTATGATGCTCCAAGTATTCTTTGATCTCTTGCCTCACCTGGTTCCTGGGTTTTGCTTCAATGAGTGAACCAAGTGATGGGATCCTGTGTGAGTTCACAAAGAAATCCATACTATTTTATAACTATGCTACGAGTTCTAAATGTTACCAATGAACGAGGCGAGATGTTTGTTGTTCTGGATAAGCATCCAAACTCTCAATTTCTACAACTCTGCCCATTTCTTTGTTTTCTTTCCCAGGTCAAGCGATGCCCCTTTGTATTGCATTGACAATTCATGGAGGGGAACAATGGAAACTTGCACTTTCCTGAGAGTTTAGAAAAAGTCTTTACACTTTTGTTGCAAGCCATACAAGTGGACAACAACCCATGGTAACAATATCCTCATAAAGATTCCTCATGGTATCTCCAAGTGTCTATACTTCACCCAGTATCATTGCCTCTATTTCCTCTAGATAGGCCTATGTGTAAGCTACGTTTTGAGATGCTATGCAGAGATGTTCAACCTCTTGCTTGGGAGCCTGCAAGCTATTTGCCAATTTCTTGTCATCGACCGTCAAATACTCAGCGTTTGCCTTTTCTACACCTGTAAAGGCCAAGTTGGTTGCGGAAATTGCATTGTGATTCTTCCTGGTGTCCACCATGATCACCCTTTCTCTAATAAATGCACGCGATGCGAGGTCATCCGAAAAATAATTCCTACGCTCTTGTACGATATTCTTCTGGAGTTCATCATATAACATATTGTAGATGTCCACAACTAGATCATCATTAAGAGGAACAACTTCCTCTTCCATGCTTGGAGCTAACTTTGCTGCTGGAGGGATTGGAGACTAAATGATGACCTACTATGTGCTAGGCATCATGTTGACATCTTGATTCTACGGCTTTGGTTCCTCCTCCATGTCTATGATATTAGTAAATTCTTCAATCTTTTGAGCAAGCTCCTAGTCCTGCATCCTTCTACTCTCCTCCTTTGGTTTTCAATTCTATTCTTTCTCTTCAACTTGTTTCTGTGTTGTTTCTTTTGCTATTACGCTTCACCTTTCTTCTTCCTCCTACTTATTCTTTTCTTATTGTTCTTGATTATGATTTTCTTCCTCCAATCTCTTCTGCTCTTCCCTCTTCCCTCATTCTTCTCCCTGCATCCTCTGTTTCCTCCTTGCCTTTATTGCTAAAGTCACTTTCATAATAGCTAGATCTGCTTTCATCTTGCTACTTCATTCTCCCCCTAGATTGTATGCAACCTTCCTCTTTCCCTTGTCATGCGTGGGGTTTCTCCCTTAGACTGGTACTGCTTCCAAAGTAGCTTCATTTTGTGGAGTCACCCATGAATTTATTGCAAAACTGACTAGATCATGGGACTTGAAGGGATTATAACAACTCTTCCATGGATCGTCCTTTGGCTAGTGAAATGTCCCACTTAGCCACTGAAATGGATTCTTGCATAGTAGTCTTTGAAAATACCATGGGAATCATACGAATTAAAGTCTCGAGTACCGAATGCAAACTTATCTATCACCTTTCCTTCAAAATTTGTGACTTACAATTTCTTGATCTCGTACAATCCAATTTGTATAGGAAGAGTTGGCCAAGGTGCTTTCTTATTCCCGTGAAAAGCTACTAAAAACCCTGTGGAGAAATGATATGAAAATTCTTGCATGACAAGCTTATCGGTGGCATACCTTGGTAAAATATGTGGTGACTTCTGTCCACCGAACACTCTAAGGAAGGTGTCATTCAATGAGGCAAACCAATTTGCAATCTCCGGTACTGCTTCCATTGCCCCACGTGACATGCAAGGTGCTTCTTCCTCAAAGATCACCTTATATAGCCGAATGATGAAGTGGTAAGTTATCTTCTCCATAACTACTCTATGTATGCAATTTGAGAAAATATTACTATATATGTCCATGACAGGGTCCCGTGGTGTCCAAGTCCAATCTATGCTAGGGAATGAATTGTGTGCACATATTGCATCCAGTAAATATGAAGACATGTAGAATCTTGTTTTCCCACCCTTGGGAGGATTTCAGGCATTCACTACATGCATACTTAAATGTTGAGCCAAAAAGTATGACCAGTTGAATGACCTCCCCTCATTCACCACCTGGTTCAAAATATTTCCCACCCTTTAGAAAATCTCTCCATGCTCTACTGACTGTAAATTCCATAAGCTAGGATAACCAAGAGCTAATAGGGCCTCATGAGATACTTTGTCTTGTATGTGTTGGTGGGTGTGTCAAAAATTTGATGGCTCTTTCACCCATCCCTTAACAATGTCCCTCATGCTCACATAGTTGTTGGTGGCAAAGAAGTATGAATACATGAGTTTTTTTGGCTTAGGAAAATGGTACATAAGATGGTAATCTAGTGCCAGAAAAGTAGCAAGATTCTCTCCACTGGCATTGTTCAGATTTATAGTCTTCACATCAATATGTGAAACAATCTACCTGATAACATCTACACATGGGAAGGTTGGATATTTGCATGCAACCTTGTGTAGTCTAGATCACTGAACATTAACATATACCTACCAGTCCTCTAGATCTGCTTTGAACCTCTTTGCTGAAAAAACTTCATTCACTTTCTGCCTTGTAAGATATGATTCCTTTTTTACAAATAGTTGAGTGTCTGAATACACTAACAAGTTTATTGGTGTACTCTCAACTGCTTCCCTAGTAATTTTTTGCCTTAAAGAAGGGGAAGCGGGAGAAGGAGAAGCTAATACAGTTTCTTCAATATGCTGTAGTGAAAATGGTGATTCTCCTGTGAGAACATTCCAAAATGCCCTTTAGAATTCCGAACTTATGAGGACTCTTCTTCCTCATTAGTTGTTGTCTTTCTTCTTTTCATGACCTTGAAAGTTTTTTGTTGTAAATCTAATCCTATTGGTGACTAAGTTTTCCTTGGTCATTTTAGTTATTTCTCTATCATCTTTGGAGTCTCTAACACTATTTGAATGGATATTTCTTCCCCGACTTCTTGTAAAATATTTTCCTCCCATTCTTCTTTATTGGAAAATTTCGTAATCTCTAGTTTAGCCACATGAACATAAGGTGTTGATTTCTATGCAACTCTAACTATTGATATAATCCATAGTGGGTCATAAGACCAACTGAAACTCAACTTGAACTTCATCTGTTTCAATAAATTATCTACCTCTCTCCCTGCAGATCTTGTGTTGGTTATGAAAGGGCCGAACTGTGCTTTCAATTTAAATTGATCTTTTTGTTTTCTAGAAACAAAATGAACATCTTCTACATTCATCATTTGTCTAATATATTCAAGAGAAAAAATTCTCATTGGGAGGAAGATAGGAAACTTGTATGGTTGTAGCTCACATCCATAAATCCTAATTTCTATAAAATTCTGGTATAAATCCCAGTCTCCAACCTTTAACTATTCACTAAGATGTAAAATTATTTTAATTTTAGTATAAGTCCTAGGGAAAACGTCAGCATTTAATAAATAATTTTCTACATACAAGAATTGATTGACAAAATCACTAAAGGAGAAATCTTCAGTAGTATTTCTGACTAGTGAAGTCTAGTGAATAAATGATTGTGGGATGCCTGTAATATCCATCTTCTACAAAGGAAAATTGAATTTTTTTATTGATGATATAGGAACAGGTAGATTAAAATTGATTGATGCTTCAAAGAACCTTCAACACTGAACTTAAAAAACTACTCATGAATAATGTCTTAAAGGATCTGACTGTAATTGAACACATCTAAAGGCGTTTTACCAGAGGAAAATACTGATAACAATCCTAAAATTACCTCCTCGACCCATTGGTCACTGGGGTATCCTAATAGACAAGAAACTAAGGAAATGACCTTCCTAGACATATCAAGGAACATGGCATTAGAATATGGAGGATTGGTCCTGGGTAATTTAGAATTCTCAGGAATAAAAGATTCAAAAATATGAGCTCTTTTAGAAAATGAAAGTTTTTGGTAAATCTCCATTAATGCATCATTAGAAAACATAAGTAAGGATTCTTGAGAATTCAATTGAAGGGATTGGAAAATTGACTCAGGGGTTACATAAAACAAGGTTTCATTATTTTGAGCAATGGTAGATCTCTGACTTGGTAGATAGTGAGCTTCACACCAGGTAGTGAAATATGTAAAATGGTAGGTATGAGGGAAGACAATTAAGGTAATAGGGATTCCTAGAATGAAAATTCATCACTAGCATCTTGGTATTTTTGAAAGGCATAATTTTGCAGTTCATAGAGGTTAAACTCGCAATTGGTCTCTACTGTTTTATATTTAGTGTCAACTAAAGGTAATTCATATAAATTTATTACGGAAGGAATCATTAGATTGTCAACAAATACTTTGGATTTTCCTTTATGAGAACCCATTAAAGAAAACATAATTATTGGGGATTAGTAGAATAGTTACCTGGAAATAGGATGATCGTAAGCTGGAAAATTGATGTCGTTCACTTGCAAATTCGAGTTGGAAATATTGACTATAAGAATAATGCAACAAACAAGGTAATTTGCAAAAGGGACAGGCCTTAAATCAAATGTTGATAATAGGAAAATTGGCTAATGGTAAATGGCGAGGGGGAATTAAATATTTTGAACGTTGGTAGGAAATTAATGCATAATGGTTATCTGATAAATCTATCAGGGAGATGGTAATGGTTAAATGTAGTGAAGGTTCTAGCAATAGGAGAAATTCGCGGGAGAAATAGCGGAAGGTTTGAGTGGAATAATGGTGGTTTATCGGGGGGTTGTTTATGGTTTTTGGCAGGGGGTACCGCAATGGATGTGGAGCTACCACCTACCCGAAGGCAGGATCAGAAAAATCACTTTGGAACCCCCCCCTCCATTAATTGTCGACAATGTCGAGGGTCTCGCAAATGATCGGGGGCCGTTGATCTGGGCGGGCCCGATCTCATCCGTTCAAATGCAAACAATATTTAAATGTTATCTGAAAAATCGATCAAATCAATTTATTACATATAAATAATCCTTTTAAAAATACTAATGATTATTTAAAATAAAATAAAAATGATGTGGCATTTGAATGTGAACACAATACTAGGGATATTATTTTATTATTTTATTTTTTATCCCTTTCTTATTCTTTCTTTCTT
>APFE030892741.1:0-10278 GCA_000404065.3 Pinus taeda
TCAACCACTACATCAATGCTGTCAACAATTCTTCCAAGTCTTTTATTGTAACACTTATATGCTTTTCTGTGGGGAGAATAACCAAGGAGAATGCCTTCATCTGCTCTAGGTTCAAGTTTACCAAGTTGTTCATCAGTATTCTTAATATAGCATTTTCTTCCAAAAATTTTGAAATGATTTATCGAAGGAGTCTCACCATACCAGAGCTCATGAGGAGTTTGAGTGTTGTTTACTCGGACATTTGTTTTATTGAGAATAACAACTGCATCAAATGCAGCTTCACCCCAGAAGGTTGCGGGAGTTCCAGACTCATCAAGCATAGCACGAGCCATTTGTTGGACTGTTATGTTCATCCTTTCCACCACTCCATTTTGCTGAGGAGTCCTAGCTATAGAGAGTTCCCTTCTTATTCCATGTTCTTCACAAAAATCAAAAAATTCAATTGAGGTAAACTCCCCACCTCTGTCGGACCTGATGCACTTAATTTGGTAATCTGATTCATTTTCAACCAAGGCTTTGAAGGATTTGAATTTTTCGAATGCTTCGTCCTTGTGCTTCATAAGTCCTAACCAAACCATCCTGGAGAAGTCGTCAATGAATAATATAAAGTATTCTTCTCCTCGAGCGACCTTGTCCTAAATGACCACATACACTGTATGTGACCTAGCTCAAGAGGCCCTGTGGTGAATCCTTCCTTCTTAGGGAAGTTAGTTCTGGTTTTTTACCAAGCCTGACATGATTTGCATATGGTGTTGTCTGGAATTTTGATGTCTGGAAGACCACGAACTACCTGGTATTTGCATGCTTTCCTTATTTGTGAAAAGCTTAGATGCCCCAACCTCCGGTGCCATAACCAGTGTTCATCATCCTTGCTCAAATAGCATTATTTTTGTCCTTCTTCAAATATGTATAAATTATTTGGAGTTCTTCTGCCTTTGATCACTGTTCTTCCTGTATCAAGATCACGAACACTACACCCATATGATCAAAATATTACCTCGGTTCCATTATCACACATCTGACTGACACTCAATAGATTATGCTTCAAGCCATCAACATACAAAACATTTCCAGCTTTGACCTTTTTTGTCAACTGAGCAATGCCTTTTCCTTTTATGGCTGCAGGAGTATCATTTCCAAAAGAGACTTTCTTTCCCTTTTCTAAAGCAGTATATGATTCAAGTTTTTCTTTATCACCTGTCATATGCTTCGAACATCCACTATCGATGTACCATAGATTTTCCTATCCTTCTACATAAAAAGCTATCCCACATCTTTCTGGTTGTGGTTCCTTTATTCTCCATGTTCTTGTGCTTGAGGTTTGCTCCTTTGTCTGCCGAAACCTGCTCCTGCATTCAAAATCTTCATGACCGAAGTTATTACAAATAGAACATTCAATTTCATTTAAAGCGTCGAAAAGTTGTTATAGGTCCTTTTCGTAATCCCAGTCATACTTCTTTGTTTTTGAACTTCTCTAGTCATGATTGTCTTATAGGCAACACATTGAGCTGCTTTGTGACCAACGTTATGGCAAGAGAAACATTGGCCATTGAAGAAACTTTTGTGATTATCAAATCTACCAGCCAAATGATTGTAGTTTTGATTCTCATCCATTCTCGAAGAAAATTGGGAAGATTTTACTTGAGGTTCGTTGTAGCTTCTGTTTGTCCTTAAGGTAGCTTGCCCCCAATTTTCTTGATAGTCTTTGTTCATTCTTGATGAAGACTTTCCCTGATTTACCTGATGATTTCTATTAGGCTTTTGCTCACTCCTTCTTGCTGCATCAAGATAACTTTTGGAGGTGGAAGCTTGAGATGTTTCACCATTATACCCTAGACCGGTCTTGATTAGAGGGGAATGTTGCATATTGATAATCTCATCCAGATTTTCAGATCCTTTAACAAATTTAAGATTAAGGGCCTTTGTTTTCTCAATTTCTTTTCTAAGGCCAACAATTTCACATTCTAACTTCTCAAGAAATTTTTCTTTTTCATCAAGTTGAAATTGCAGAGTATCAGTGATCACATTCTTTTCTTCTAAACATGTTTTGAGTCTAGAAATCTCTTCATAAAAACCATTCATATCTATAGCATCCATGTAATTATCATCTTCAAAGGCCATTAGAAGTTTATAGTTATTACCTCGTTCATCTTCATCACTATTTGAGAGACCATCACTATCTTCATGAGTGTAGTAACTTTTCTTAGTTACATTCTGTTTCTTGTTCCATCTAACAGTTTCCTTCCCTTTGTCATTTTTATCCTTATGAGGACATTTGGCAGCATAATGACCGACTCTCCCACAAGAAAAGCATTTGAAAGGTAACTTACCTCTAAATCTTCCAGTAACCCGTTTAAGGTTTTTGACAAAATTTGATTCTTCTTCCTCTTCAAAGTAGTCTCCTTTGCCTGAAGCCCTGAAAGCCGCTTTGTTTCATATTTCTTCTTCTCAGCCGGATCTGTAGGAGTTGTTGATGGAAAAGTATACCCTGTATCTATGATATCGCAGACTTCTGTACCAAGAGATTGAAGATAGGCAGTAACTCTTACCTTGCAATATACGAAGTTTGTCCCATCAAAATTTGGTGGCATGATTGATGCTTCCCTCTCGTAGTTGCTCATGATGAAAGATCTTCCTTCAAGCAATCAAGCTTCTTCTGAAGGACCTGCTCTGATACAAGTTGTTGGAAATAATACTGAGAGGGGGTTGAATCAGTATTATCAAGTCAAATATTCTTTTTTCAAAAACAAATGATATACGTTATTTTAGTTAATTAAACCTGTGTATATACGCAACTATGCAGAAGGAGGCCCGCGTATACAAAGAAAACTTTTAATTTACTTTATCTTTCTGATGTTGATTGTCAATTTGTGTTTCAGAATCAAATAACTAGTAACCAAAAATAGTAAAACAGAGAAGAAAGACAATCACACACAACAACAGAAGATATAAGGTGGAAACCCAATGTGGGTGAAAACCACCTGCTGCAATTCGTCTCTATCTTCTTTTAAATTAGAAACTTCTTTTACAATGTACTAGTGCAGTCCTTTACCAGTACGTAGGCTCCAACCTGCAGAGAGCTACAACCCTCTCTCGTTCTCCAGCTTCTCCTCAAAGGGAGCTACAACCCCTTTTAGCTCTTGCACTAGCCAAGATACTAGTACGTAGGTGCTAGCGTATAGAAGGCTACAACCTTCTCTTTCTTCCAAGGACCATGTTTCATACATTTTCAGACGGGATCCATGAACATCAATCAATCACCAATAATTTCTCCATCAACCAATCTCCTTTTCACCAATTAGATATGAATCATGTAGATACTTATCTGACATCTGTACCCAAAACACAGTACCAGAAACCACACACCAAAATCTGAACCCATAACACAACAGCAATAAACAGAAGCAGCTAGATCACAACTCAAAATATATACGCTATTTCAATAACCTGCAACATGCGTGCATTACGCCTCTGTGTTTGGAACAACCTGCGTATACGCTATTTTCATTCACTGAACCTGTGCACAGATCTATAAAGGATAATTCGCTCTTTGAGATATTCAAACACTAATTAACCTAGATTATCAGTGTTATAGATCAAGCAAGCGCCACATATAACAGACCAAAATCATACAAAGATACAACCATTCAAACTTAAAGATTATGACCCATCAATAGAACTTATCCTTCTCTTTGCGCTAAGGTTCCTCCTTTATTCAGATCCAGATCTGCACCTATCCCAATTACTAGTATTCCAGATCTAGCACTTTATCAGATATTCAATAATAATTCTGATCATCCTTTGCCACATGATCTCCTTCCTCTTTTATAGTCTTAGGCCTTCCACAATACCACGGTCCAAAACCATAATAAACTAATACCACGGACCCAATACTTGGGATCAACACTTCTAACGAGGTACCATGGTCCAAAACCGTAGGTTCAAATACCAAGGACTAACTACCACGGATCAAAGGTAAGTTCTCCAACATATATGCGGTTTTCTTTGTGTGAAAGTGCGTGTATATGCTTACGCGCTTTTGTAACGTCTAACCTGCGTGTATACGCATCTCAATCTAGATGAACCTGCGTATATGTCTTTTTCTTCATTCTGAAAGCCTGAACTGAGATCTGCTACCAAAGAGAGTTTCCATTAATGACAACACCTGTGCCATAATGCCAACACTTTAATCAACATCATAAATTAGAATTTATAGGAATATAGGGTCTAGCTACGGAAGATACATTTTCTACAAGAAATTTGTCCACTACCCTTGGGCACATTCAGAAATTTCAACACATACACCATATTTCCTATACATATAGGGAATACTAACTGTTAATTCATGGAAAACACAATAGAATTTGTATATAATGCCTTTCTATGGAAATTAATTACATTCTTTCATGGTTCGGGTATCTTCGGTGATACCCACAATGTCTATTACATACATATGGCATAGTTGGAGTTAAAATTACATAAAAGAGCCATAATCATGCCACCTTCGTTAGAAATAATGGCTATAACAACCTCAAAATATTCATATAAATATTTTTCAGCCATCCTAGAGTGCAGTCTTGAATCCAATGCTAATTCTAGAATTGTAATTTCCATATTAAACACAAACTTTTAACAAAATAGAGCCACTAATATTAATATTCAACAACTAAATTACTTAGGAATTTAGACTTCTGTGATCCATAACATTGTTTAGAAATTTTCGGCAAAATTACTTATCTGATTTAATAGATACACTTAAGAAAATATCTCTACGAAAGTGTTTTCGTCCTAGTCATAGGCACCAACTCATGTAGGTGACACCTCCATGCCAAACAATGAAACAAGAAGGGTGAATTGATTGGCTATGGCTTCCCCTTTCACCCCAACATCTAAAGATATCATAAGCAAATAATTAACTAGTTATCCCATTATTGCTATAGAAGTCCCATTTACTAGTTTCTCTTCCTCCTATTCCCAACACAACATATGGAATATGATCCCCTTATTTGCTAAACAATTCCTTATTATATCCCCTTTCTCTTTAATTCCCCAATATAGGCTGGCCAAAAAATTTATATTGTTCAAATCAGGAAATCTGATCAATTGTTACTTAGTCATTACCCATAAAATCCATCATGGCTTCTACATTCATTCATGGAAGTAAAACTATAGCAACATACTTAACCTTTGCACAACACATTATGAGCACCAACATACCGAACCAAAACTCAACCTTCAAATTGTGAATCTTTTTCCCAAAGGTGGAACAAATTCCTTCCCTGAGCCTTCAATGAAGAATACCCATTCACCCATAAGAAGAAACAATTTAGTAATGCCCCTTGCCAACCAATACAATATTACTAATTTATGACTCCCTACTTCCCCACTCATTGGTTCATTTCCCGAGTGGTTTTTTCTTAGGAATTCTAGTAAGTGCACATTTTATTCTTACATTATTATTATTTTATGACAAACCCAATATAACAAAATGGTAAATCACTTACCAAATTACCATATACTCATTATTCTCAGGCTCATAGGGGCATTACATTCATGCTAATTTGCAATTGTTTGAAATTCTTTGTATACATCTAGTGACAAGACTTTCTTTCCTCAATTATAAAATTTCGTGAACAAGGCGTGATCATTGTTTGAGTGTTGGAATTTGCTCGTGAGTATTTTTTCCTAAAATTTGATTTTCTCCTTTCCTAGACTCACCTTATTTTCTGCAAGGAGTCCATCCATAAGCATGGATGGTAACTATACTTGCGATGTCACAAGACTACTCAAGCTCTTCTACCCAACTATCACTACATCTGAACTCAAAGTCACCCGTAATTGTGATTCATCTAACGTCACTAGTGCTCCTTATGTTGATATAATTTCCAGGAACATCTTCATTGATTCATGTTCTCTAGTTCGAATACCATCAAAAATAACTTCTCCATCATTCAAATCATAAAGATCTTAATATCCTCTCTATGTCAAATAACCTTCTATAAAATTGATCAGTCACATACCTTCTATCTCCAATGATCCACATCTGTCATCTTCTCCAACCAAAAAAAACCCCTGTTATGACCTACCCATTACTTTCATGATACCAACCTAATTCAGCAACAACTAAGTTTCCTTCATGTTTTTCCATAGATGAAGTTTCCCTACTTTTCACCTGCAACGAACAACAAATAGACAAACATTGTGGTCTACACAAACAATGATAGAGAGCAGAAGAAAGTTAAAAAAAAAGGTTAGCGATAGTAGAAAGATAAAAAATTATAATTCCTTATCATATTGCACTAAAAAAATATAAAAAATTTCAAAACAAAATAATGTTACCCTAACATTGATTCATTAGATCCAAAAATGATGCTACATTTGAGAACATTACATCGATGGTTAATAGTGGACAGAATCTTCCCATTTGTGTTTACATCAAAAGCTTGCCTCTATTGTGATTTTAAGGAGAACTATTTACATATAGCAATGTTTTTTAATGATACAACATGTCTAGATATAAATATTGTTTTATGATATTCTAAAACTGATTGGATTTCATTAATCGACTATTGAAAAGTGCACTGAAACCTGAAACTCCATTTCCATGGGAATCTGAACCATTTAACCTGACAAGATGTAACAATCCTCAAATTTCTCCCTAAACAAAATACTAACTTGTAAAATTAAATCCTTTAGAAAAATGGTTTTCCCTTAATATATACACATAATTTCACAATATCTAGCTTGGATGGGACAACATAACACAAAATAGAAGAAATGTACAAGGCCCCTGATACCAAGGAGCTGGTGGAAAAGGTTTGAGTGAACCATTCACTCAAAACTCGTCTTATTTTGAACCTTTTTTCATCTTCTGTGAGCGCCTAAGGAGCACGTCTGATATATCCAACTTCCCTAGATGCTTCATCTTCGCTAAAAGTTCTTCAAATATATCAGGTCTACCTTCTGTTAAAAAACTAGCAAGGAATTCATTATAATCAAAACACAGAGCCATCATACCATTGTCAATCATGCCTTCTATATAGGCACAAGTCTCCTCACATCTTCCTTCCTTGATCCACCCTCCAATGAACATAGTGTAAGAATTAACATCAAAACAACAATCGTTCCAAGCCATTTGATCCCATCTAGTGAAACCCATATCAAGGATCCTTGCATGGAAATACAATTTCAACATCATGTTGTTGGTGTGAATGGTAGGTTGGATCCCACATTGGCTCATTTCCTCAAAATATTTAGTGGCTTCATCTGGTTTGTGCATAACCATCATCACTTTGATAAGAACATTGGACGTCTAGTGCTCATGACAAATCCATTTTCTCTTTCATTTACTGTAACAACCCATAAGCCTTATCAAACTTCTTCGTATTTAAATAATCAATGCTTAAACAAATGTAAACAATTGCATCAAGTGGTAATCCATGTTCCTACATTTCAACAAAGAATTTTGAGGCTTCCTATATCCTCTGTAATTTGGAAAGGTCACGAATAAAAATAGTGTAACTTTTAGAATTACGATAAGGGTCATTGCTTTTCATTAATTAGAAGAGCTTCAAAGCCTCCACCTTCTTTGAACTATTAAAGAGACCCCCATAATAATGTTGTGGGTGACAAGATCAGGTTTGAATCCTTTATCAACCATCTCATTCCAAATTTTTCTTCCCTCTATTATATTCTTTGCCTCGCACCATCTTGATATAAGTATGGTATATGTATTTGCATTGGGACGAAAACTTCCCCTCATTCTTTCAAAAAACGTTTGGGCTTGCTTCGCTAGTTTTTATACAAAATTCCAAATAAACCAGGTAGACTCACTACTTCCTTTTGGGATTTTTATTCCTCAAAAAAGTATTTATTTTTTTATGCACTATTAAATTTCTTGAAATGCTACAAGTAATTGATATCAAAATACTACCCCAAGGCATCCTGAATTCAACATTTGGCTTCATGAAAACACCCCAACATTACATCAATAATGGAACAAATTTCAATAATAATAAAATTCCTATAGGGACTCTAATTTCTATTTGATTATGGTCAAGAAGCTTCAAAACTAAATCCAATGGAAATTTGATTAGAAGGATGAACAATTGTCAACTATACAATCGAACATAGACATATATTTAGGAGTTGATTTTGCACTCCTACTTTGCATAACATTGGTTGCAATATAGTCCCATTAAGCTAGTTTTGTGGACATTTATTCTACAAGAATATAATTACCTATCTCACCCCACAGGTGGTAACAAACTAATAAACTTCATATTTCCAATTAATTACTTAGATAAATTGTAATAACATGAAAATTATATTCACATCCATGAATTTCAATAGTCTAGTCTACAAAGTGGAAACATAATAATAAGGAAAAACAATCATTCCCTCACAAGGAAACTACACAGATACATGTATAAAAAAAACATTAAATACCTCGTTGACTTATTAATTATATCGAATTGTAAATAAGGTGAAATGTATTTTCTAATAGAAGCTTGTGGAAATCTAAAAACCATATGCACATTGAGATTTAGCATAAGGATTTTAGAAGTAAGTCACAGTTGAAAACACTCATTCTATCAGTAAGTCATCGCATGTTATCCTATAATTTGTTATTGGACCAGATTCTAAATTTCGAGATGGACTCTTGAAAAATTAAACCAGTTATTGTATAATATCCATGAGGTAATTGAGAAAATATTGTGGTCTTATAGTAGCACATGCTTTATCTAGATAGGATGCAAGTCCCCTTTTCCCTTGACCATTATTTGAAAATGGATAACCACCCATTGAAGAACATGGAGTTTTTTGAGAAATAGGTGAATCATGAGTACCTATGGCTACCTAATTCTTGGAAAATGATTGATCATTGCTTGGTTAACACTAATTTCCTAGCATAAAAGTAAAGAACATGAAGAAAAAAGGATGAGAAACTCTCCAAACAATGAGTGAGTTTTAACAATAAAGTGGGTAGTCAAATTCATTGCATCCATGCCAAATGTGCATAACACATTACTAAACGCACCCAAACCAAGATCTTTCATCACATCCATACCCAACATGTGCCATTAGTTATGCAACTGCATTACCTGGCGTGTTAAAAAAACAAATCTAATCATGCATCTATTACTACTAAGCTATGTCACTAATTTTGACATCAACATACAGAAAATTCCTTCCATTGAGCGTTGGTTTGACACTACTATTTAAAAATAACTTACTCCTCCATCTTCCAAACCAATGGACATCACTATTGCAACTTCCATGACCCTTGATAATTAATATTTTCCTCTCATTGAATTTGGTGATCTATCTCAACTCATCACTATGAGAGCGTAATCACAGATGAAAGGGGAATTCTATGGCCATATGACCAATAATGTTGTGGTTAGTCTAGACAAGGAATGAAACTATAAACAATATGCAAAAACTTCTTAACATAAAATGCCATAATAGACATGATATGTTGTCGGGATGAAACCCACTTGATCTGCATGAACTACCAATAAATGTTTTCTCCCATTGACTCATCAATTTACCCCTTTGAGGTGAAATATTGGGAGCTCTTCCAAAGAAAACGTAGCCTAGGAACATGACAATAGGCTGAGGTGTGGAAGTAAGTTTAACGTAACAAAAGAATTTTAAGTAGTTAGCACATTAGACCTGCAAGCCTAAAGAATATAATTATTAAGAAAAGAAATATAGATCAATGGAGCCTTTATCTTGGGAAAATAAATTTCAAGACTATTCGAGAGATTATAAGCATTTTCCAACTTACATATTCAAGTTCCAGGAATTCAGTGGGAGGAATAAAAATTGTGCCTAGATATGAAAATATTTCAGATCCCTTTTAACTATAGCATTTAAAGAATCACCCTCCTTCAAACAACAAAGATTTGTTCACCTTTGAAACCCCAACAAAACTCACCATTTTGTGAGTTGGAAGATGTTGTTCCTGACCAACATTACAAAACTAGAAATCTTGGGATTTTGGAAATTTTTGTATCATTCCACATATTTCATGGAATGTTGAAGTAATCTTAAGAATGAATAATGGAAAGTAAGTAAGTAAATTTGTTAATGTCTAACTCATGACAACAGAAGTAGGTCAATGGGACTAAATAAGAGTATAGTCAGCATGACTACAACGTGGGAGTGCAACTGCATCTCCAAAAAAATTGTTAAAAGAAATAATATAGAGAGAAAGAAACCAATGATGGTGTTTTTGTGACACATATATAAGAGACCGTGCTATAATAAAAA
>APFE030892742.1:11280-24357 GCA_000404065.3 Pinus taeda
AGCACCGTCGCTTCCAAGTTTGTACGAACTACCGGGTTGATAAAATGAGAGACAGGAAGCCCCAGGAGTTGTAGCATTATTGCTACAATACTGGAGCTCACCACTAGTCTGCATAAATTTGTTGCATGTCCTGTTAGATTCTTATTTATAACCTGCATTTCTTGTTCCATGTTTGTCAATATGTCTAGTCCAATAACTACCCTGTTCACTAGATCACTCCAGCTGATGGGAGTGTTACAACTCCACCCATGCAATGCCTCAAACAGACTCATCCTCAATGACTCCCGATAATTGTTGTTGTGTGCAAAATCAACCAATGGAAGGTACTCCTCCGTCTCCTCTACTGATGCATGACATGCATTCTCAACATATCCTCCAGTATCATGTTGACCCTCTTTGTCTGTCCATGTGTCTATGGATGACAAGTTTTATCGAAGGCCAACTTTGTCCCCAATCTTGCAAACAGCTCCTTCCAAAACTTGGAAGTGAACTTGGCATCCTTGTTCGACACAATCTTCTTCGAAACACCATGTAATCTCATGATCTCCCTGATGAAGACCTATGCTACCTCACTAGCTAAATAAGCAGTCTTCACTGGAATGAAGTGAGCTACCTTGCTCAACCTGTCTACCACAACCATAATTTCCTCAGAAGACCTATAATGAAATCCATGAAATGACCTCCCATTTCCACTTTGGAATCAGAATAGGTTGAAGCAATCCACCTGGATGCTTAAACTCTTCTTTGACCCACTGATAGTCCACACATCTCGCCACAAACTCTGCCACTTCCTTCTTTAGATTCATCCAATAGTATAACTTATTAACTATTGTCAATGTCTTCCAATATCATGGGTGACTTGAATATGGTTTTACATGAAACTTAATCAAAGATAAGATTATTGAGTTCATTTTCATCTAACACGTAGATCCTGTCCCTAAATATCACCAAGCCATATGTTGTAAGATGATAATTCGCATCTTGATCACATGTACCCTGTTGTAACCTATACATCAGCTCCATGTACCTGTCATCCTATTGTCCTTCCTGTAAGATTTGATCTTATAAATCTGTCCCATATGAGCTCACTACTGCAACATGGTTCAACTGCAGTTTCCTACAGAGATCATCCACAAAAATGTTCTTCTTTCCCTTAATTTACCTAATCTCAAAGTCAAACTCACTGAGAGTATCCAAGCATATGGATTTCTAGGCATTTAGATTTGGTTGGTCAAACAAATATCTCAACCCACTGTGATCACTCATCAACACAAACCTCCTACCAAGAAGATAATGTATCCACATCTTCAAGGCATGAATAATAGTTGCCAACTCAAGATCATGAATCACGTAGTTCTGCTTGTTCTCATTGAGTTTCCTCGACTCATAGCATATCAATTGTCCCTCCTACATCAAGACTCCACTAAGTCCTCTCTTGCAAGCATTTGTACATAATACAAACTCTTTGTCTAGATATGAAATCTTTAACATTGGAACATTTGTCAACAACTGCTTCAATTGTTTAAAACCGGTTGCACACTCCTCTGTCCATTCAAACTTCGTACCTTTCCTCTATAATGATGTAATAGAATATGCAATGCATGAGAATTTCCTGATGAACCTCCTATAGCAACCCGTTAAGCCCAAGAATGATATGACTTCCTCCACATTGTAGGAGTTGCCCACTCCATGATAGCCTTTATCTTTTCCAGGTCTACTGCTATTCCATTCTTGGAAACAACATGTACCAATTAGTGTGCTTATGTATGAAATAAACTACACTTGCTAAGCTTAACATACAACTGAAGCTCTCTTAGCAATCTCAACACTACTGCTAAATGCTCAGCATGCTCTTCCTCATTCTTAGAATATATCAAGATGTCATCAATGAATACAATAACAAACTTGTCCAGATAAGGACACAATGCACTATTCATCAAACACATAAAAATAGCTGGATCATTAGCCAAATTGAATGGAACTACAACAAACTCATAATGCCCATACCTGGTCCTAAACGTTGTCCTGTAAATGTACTCTTTCTTGATGCGTACCTAATGATATATGGATCTCAAATCAATCTTTGAGAATATTGTTTCTCCCTTCAACTTATCGAACAAGTCATTAATCCTCGGAAATGGATACATGTTCTTGATCATCACCTTGTTCAGTGTTATGAAACCAGCTCATAAAAAGATAGAAAAGAAATATAAATGCCTTAAAATTCAGCCTCTTCGAGGGGGCAACCTCCTTTTCATTACACAAATGAACAATTCTTGGAGATACAAATGACAAGACCTCCTTTCTATATATAGGAGTCTAAGGGGTCATAATATAATCAGAGCCGACATAACAATAATAATATAAGGGCACAACAATAAAAATAGTGGGCTTCTATGGGGCACAATAATAACATATGAGGGAACTACATGAGCACAAACAATATAAATAAGGGGTTTCAATAATACAATGGGTTTTACACTAGTAGTATAAGGACCTAACATGTCCTCTCCTTTCAAAAAATTATTTCCTTCAACGCTTGGTAGTTATCGAGTCTTATAAAAGTTATCATGCATCCATGTGGAACTTCAGCGGGTAAGTTCTTCTTACTGATAAGATCCCTGAATTGATTGATTTCATAGGCTGTTGATTTCTTTGTCTACGCACTACTTAGGTTCCAATATGATTTTCTCCTTGTCAAGTTCTGGCAATATTGTTTGACTGGGCCTCTCCGTAATTTTGATGAGTCCCACCCAGCTTCATCATTCATTCCATTCAATTTGCAAACCATATGTTCAATTTTCACTCTTGGTATATGATATCTGTTAAGCCATGATTTTTGGAGGAAACAACCTTCCTGGAATCAAAGATAGCATTCATGATCACAATAGCGGGGGCCTTTGGGAGTCTCAAATACCTTGGAATGAATCGTCCAAGGCTTTTGGAGATCTATAGATAGATAATCGATGTGGGAACCTCTAGCGAACATAATTGTGCAATTATGCCTCTTTGCTCTTTCTTTAGAAGCTTTGTCATTCCATTAGAGCTTATTATATTTCCTAGTTTCCCTGTGATACCCCTTAATTCAACTTCCTTTCCTTCCAAGGAAAATTTCATGAAAATTTCTTAAAAATTAAAATCTATTGTACCCAAGGATTATATCCATTGGACTCCTAGTACAACATCATCACCACCCATTGGAATGGAAAGCATTGGGCTATTCAATACATATTCTCCCATGGATAGCTTGATATTATGGCACCTTCCAGAGTAATTTATGGTTCCTCCACTTGCAACCATCACTTGACACTCTAGTGTTGGATATAGGAAGTAATTCAATTCCTTGGCTATCTTACAATGAATAAAATTATGGGTATTTCCCGCATCAATCAACATCATTACCTTTTTCTTCTTGATATATCCTTCTATCTTGATATTTTGAGGAGTGGTAATTCCGGCCAATGGACTACAAGATATGGTCAGATTCATTTCTTCTTTCTCTAGGGTTTGTTCCTAGTGTATATCCTCTTCTTTTGACTTTTCTTGTTCCTTTTCTTCCTCCTCTTCACAATATATGTAAATTAATTTATTCTCAACACACTTATGATCTTTAGTGTATTTTCTATCAAAACTGTAAAAAATCCCTTTTACTCTTTTTTCTTCCAATTGTTGTGGTGTCAACGTTGTAGGTTGTGGAAGGCTAAGGGCAAAAACACTTCCATAGTTGTGGGTGATAGGCTTCCTTGTTTCGATAATTTTGCTTTCCATTTTTCTTGCCAACCTGAATGCCTTCTCTAATGAATCAGGTTCCCAAAGGTGAACCTCATGTTGGATGTTATCCTTTAAAGTCCCTATGAACACATCAATCCTAGGCTTGTCTGGAATATCTTTTACCCTTATGTTGAATTTTTGGAAGTCCTCAATGTGCTCCATCATTGAATCCTTTTGTTTGAGATTTATCAATTGGCTAAAAAAGGTGTTGCTTTTTGTATCCTCATAATGTGCTATCATTTCTTCCGTGAAAATTTCCCAAGTGACGATTTGTTTACGAGAGCAAAGCCATCGATACCATACAAACTGATTTGGTTCCAAATATAAAGTTGTAATGCGTACCTTTTGTGTTTTTTTCACATTATGGAGATTGAAAAATTTCTCCATCTGTAGTATCCATGTTCCGAGATCCTTGCCATCAAACTTCTTCATATCGATCTTTGAAACATGGTGGGTTTTCAATCCAACGTTAGAGTCTATGAAATCATGATTAACATTTATTTTGTTCTCATCATGAGTTTCCTTTACTACCTTTTCTCCATTTGTAAACATTTCTTGTAGCAACTTTGTCAAATGTGTCTTCAACTCATTCATTTTGCCTTCCATCTTAGCTTCCAAACCATCCATCTTAGCTTCCATGACATTCATCTTCACTTTCATGTCTTTATTTAAACCATCCATTTTATCTTCCATGTCTTTCTTTAAACCATCCATCTTAGATTTTGTTACTTTTTGTGAGAGTGAATTTTGTTGCACTTGGTCTCATAATTTTGATATATCATGTTGCATTTATTCCTCTTTTTTCACTTTGTAAGAGCTCGATATTGAATCTATTGTATCTCTATAATTGTGGCTCTCCAGGATCTGAAATTACTTCCTAAGGTAGTCCTCTAATTCCTCTTTCCAATGCCACTAGAGTGATCAAAATTGGATTCTCCAAGGAAGAGTTATTCCCAATCTCCTAAGATGACCCGATTATATAATGTTTCCATAGAGTGAACTTGTACGACGTGCCACATGTCATTGTTTCAACGTTCGGATCTAAACAATATACACAAAAAACTAAAGTCCATCCTCTTTCTGTAACTTCTTACGAAATTTCAATCTGACACTCAAATATAAAGTTATGATGATTTTCTCAAAGTCACCTGTTTAGAATGTAATTTGGGATTCTGAAAAAACCCTAACTTCCTGAGATCCGAAAATATAGTGACACAAAATCTGAAATTCAGACCCGAGCTTCACCAAGATTTAGGCTCAAATGGATTCTAATTTCAGAGTCTGACCCTTCGTATAAGAAACATTATAGCGAAAATTTCACGATGACCTATTTGAGATGAAATTATGGAGCTTGCAAAAACCCTAACTTCCTCAGATCATAACGCCGAAAATATAGTGATACAAGATCTGAAATTCAGACCCAAGGTTCAGACCAATTTCTTATCAAATGGTTTTTGTGTTTTAGCATCTGAAACTTCGTAGCGAAAAAGTTCTGGCAAAATTTCCACGATGACCTGTTTGGAGCAGCGAAACCCTAGAATCCAAAGATTTGATACCAAATGTTATGAAACCAGCTCACAAAAAGATAGAAAAGAAATATAAACGCCTTAGACTTCAATCTCTACGAGGGGGCAATCTGCTTGACATTACACAAGTGAACAATTCTTGGATGATACAAATGACAAGACCTCCTTTCTATATATAGGATTCTAAGGGGTCATAATATAATCAGAGCCGACATAACAATAATACCATAAGGGCACAACAATAACAATAGTGGGCTTATATGGGACACAATAATAATAATATGGGGACTACATGGGCACAACAATATAATAATGGGGTTGCAATAATAATAATAGGGGTTACACTAGTAGTATAGGGACCTAACATTCAGTTTCTTGTAACCAATGCACAATCTAACCGTATCCTCCTTCTTCTTCATGAACAATACTGGTGCACCCCAAGGCGATACACTTGGTCTAATGTATCCCTTATCAAGCATTTCCTTCAGTTGCAACTTCAACTCTACTAATTATGGAGTGCTCATCCTATAAGGTTCATTTGATGCTAGTGTTTCCCCTGGTATCAACTCAATAGAAAAGTATACTTCCCTATGCAGAGGAAACTTTGGGATCTCTGCTAGAAACACATCCTATAACTACCACAATATAGGGTACCTCTTTAATATTTTTTCATCCTCAACATCCTTACCCTTGTCATTGGAAATATGAACTTCAAACATCACACACCCTTTCTTGCAACTCTACTTAGCCTACATAGTTGTGACCATCCTCAGTGATGTAGGCTTCTTCTTCCCCTGAAATTTTCTCTTCTTTCCATTATCATCTAGGCACTCAATTGCCTTGTCTTAGAAATCTACGTTGGTCCTGTGGAGATACATCCAATCCATACCAAAAAGCATATTATATGATCCCAATGGCAGCACATTCAAATGTGTTGTTGTAGGCATACCATTCAAATCAATGCACAAGCTCTTACCCAATGATGAACTCTCTTCTTCATACCAGTAACCAACTGCACCAACCAAGGCCCTGCATGCACTTATTTTCTCAAGTCACACTTATCCACCAGGTCAGGATTAACATAGCTATAATTAGATCCAGGATCAATCAAAATAGAAATAAATTGATCACAAATCTTACCATCCATCTCAATGATAGATGCCTGGTGATCTACTTGCATATTGTCCATGGTTGCATAAATCCAAGGAATGTTATGACCAACATCCCCTACTGTTTGCACCTCCAGAGCACTATAGATCTTAGGCCTACCTCCCTTGTGCAATGGAAAATCCTTCTTATGATGATCTTTGCCACATATCCAACACTTAAACAGTGCTCTACTATCACCTCTAGTCTACTGCTCTCCAGGCTATGACACATGTCCCTTCTCAACTGCACTGAACTTCTTGCAAGGAGAAACATTTTCTTTCTTATCTTCATCTTGAGGTATTCCCCGCTTTTGTGGAATTTTCCTTTGAATTTTTCATTTAATTTCAAGTCACGTTTAGGCTCAACTTTTTGCTTTCACTGCTCCTAACAATGCTTCAATTTACGGATGGCTTCCTCTAATAATCTAGCTCATCAAACTCAATCTTGCCTCTATATGCTACTGGAAATCAAATGATGAATCTACGAATCTTAGCCTTCTCCTCCTTGAGATATGGCACATACCTCAACAACTCTAAGAATTTTCTAGTGTACTCATCATCGGTCATAGAACCCATCTGTAGCTCATAAAACTCCTTATTTTTATAATCGTAGTACCTCTCTGATAAGTACTTCTTCCTTAAGAGTTTCTTGAACTCATCCCAAGCCAAATCTTCTTCTCGTACCTTTGAAATTATTCGCATCCTCCCACTAGATATTTTCCTTCCCTTTAAGACTAAAAGTGGTTATCTTAGATTTCATGTTCTCTGAGTAGATATGCAGTTTGAAGAAATTCTTCATTCCAGGAAACCATGCCTTTGCATCTCCATCAAATGTAGGAGGCTTCACCTTCTTTAACTCCTTAGGAAAATACTCACCCCTCCTATAAGGATGATGATGGTGATGATTGTAATGATGTCTCCTGGATGAGGAACTAGAATGATTCCCATACATACCAGTCCTCCTGTTAGGTGTATCCAGTGATCTACCACCTCTAAATATGTCCCCTCTATCCAACATGTGTCTATACTAAGATCTACTACCATAGGCTCCATTGGTTTTCTCTTCCTACTCTTGAATTATTCTCATATGTCCATGTCTTTGTAACTCTGACAAACTCTAAAGGATTGTTGCATTATCCTCTACCTACTTCTCATGAATCATTGCAAGTCTTTCTTGAGCCTCAACCAAATTTTCATTATCTGCTTTCCAACTTTTGATCTCTTCCCTTAAGCACCTTAATGTATATGCTATACCAAGAGAATATTATTCTCTTTGCTTCCCAACTAATCGGTAGGGGGAGTCATGGGAACTGTAGTCGAACGTTTTTCTTGTCATCTTGAATTATCTTCTTCCTGCAAGGATACCATGTTAGATAAATGAAATAGATGCCACAATAAAATCCATACCTAAGAGATGTTCAGGGGAGGGTTATCTCATCTGCAAGATCAGTCCACATTAACATGTACATGTATAATCATAAACATAATAATATAACATCACATCAACATCATGAATGATCATACCAACTACATACCCTGATCCCATGTTTGACAGCCATAACCTTGAAAACGTCAGACTTACCCAAAGGGAGTGAAACCATGCTTTAATACCACCTTGTGGTATCATATATGACCCAAAGAGAGTGCAACTTGCTCTGATACCACCCTATAAATTCCTCCTCCCACATTTACCCACTTTCACCATCTTAACTGGGGTAAACATGAGCTGAGGGTTACTATGATATTATTCAAACTCCTATGTGACCTTAAGGAAATGGAGTCGATAACTGAAGATGTTACTGACTTCCCTCAGGTACCACAGGACCTCCAAGAGTAACCCAAACCCTCCATGTGTCAAACCCCTAAGACAAAACACTTTTGCCCTAACCTTGAGCCCCAATCACTCCTTTCTCAAGGCCTCCATATGTCTATGGGTTCCCAGTTGCTTCCATAGGCCTACATCAATGCGGATGTGGCTTTTTTCTATCAGTGTTGTCCTAATGGCTATCAAAATTAAGGCTACTTTCTAGGGCTGGGGCTAAGCCTCTGCTCAGAAATCCATGAAACTTACAAAACTCATAAAATACATGAAGACAATGCTTATGAACCAAAACTGGAACCAGGACTTGATCTGACCATCTCCAATCGGGATTGACATTTTGTCAAACACTTGGTAGATATGCAACCTACAGGTCATGAATGCAATTATGAACATAATGGACTAAAAACTTAACTGATGTTTAACAAGAAGGGTATCTATCTTCTCACATTAAATGTCATATCACTAATTAGGTCTTGCATTCGTTATTTATTCAATTAAAAGTAAAAACATGAATAGATCCATTACTGAGAACTGTCATATAACTTTTCTTATAACCATCACTCCCATGTTCCACCCAACCATAGATTGGCTGAGCCAAATCTTTCTTTAGCCAATCACCCCGTTCCATATTCCAAGAATGAAAGTGGGATCTCATTGGATAACCAATCCAAACACAACTAAGGGGATCCAGAGACTAAACCACCTCTACCCTCTCCATACTGTGATCACACCTAAACCGGTGTCGAGATCACAAAACAGACCCAAGCTTTGATGCCTCATAAATTATTCACCATTCTTGAGGAATTTTCCTATCTCCACCCTCATGCTTTACCATGTATCTCTCCATTACCGGTCAAGGGATTCCTAGGCCTTTGTGAATTTTCGTGAGACCACCTCACCCCAGATTCCAAAACCATCCAACAATCCAAAGCTCAAATCGATAATAATCCCATCACACCATGGCTATCCAGAAATGGAAAGGATAGGGTAAAACCCATTTTCAATCCCAATAAAATCCATGCCAATGACAAAAAAATAACCATATACCAACATGCACATACCATGCATGTCAAAATCAGCTAGAAAATCACACATGCAATCTGTTACCTGCAAGTATTCCTATTGAAGTTGTTGATCCTTTCCTTCCTTTGCTTTCCTTGTCCTTCTTTACTTTCCTTCCCTTTCCTTGCTTGATTACTTCCATTCTCATCTTGGTGCTCTTCTCCTCTCTAAATCTAATTCCAAAACTAAACTGACAAAAGGTGACAAGAAGCTACCAACTGGCCTCTATTTTCTTCAATTTTCCATTATTTTCCTTCATTTTCCTCCTTGCATGCATCATGTGACCTTTCACCTTCCTTTTCTCCTAATTTCCATTATTTTCGTAAATAAAATTCCAAATAAATACTCTTTTCCTTTCTAAAGCCTTAGTCGTTTCATTTTTCTATTTCCCTTCACCATAAAACATAACAAGTGATGCCCACTAGGATATTTTGCCCAACATTTAGCTTGGAATAAGTGTACCTTTCTCGTGGTCTTATTTTACCTTCATTAACTTTTATTACATGAACTTTTAACCCATGGTTGTTACACAAGAGAGCAGAGTTGACACAAAATTCTGGGAAAGGATTTCTAAAGTATATCTACCATGTTCTAATTTTTTGTAAAATTCCTCCAACAAGTTCCATTTAATAAAATAGTTCCATAATTTTAACATTTTGTTTATGGGTTGCACATTTTTATTTAATTATTGGTAATTTTTATTATGTGATTTTTTGAGTAAATTTCATGGTCTTTTAGAATGAAAATTCATGCGCTAAATTTTATGAATGAAAAAACCTTGATATTGTAGTAAAAATAATAAAGGAATATTATAGTAATATCATAGTTGAGCATCCTACTAGCCCGAAAGGGTTAACAGTTGATGATTTCGAGAGATCAAGGGTAGATAAATTACGTCAAGAAGAAGGAGTGAGAGGAAGAAAAATAAATGATGGGGGATTGTGAGGATCAAGCTTGGGAAAGTTTCAAGCACATCTTGAATGATTTAGCCAAGGGGAAACAAGAGATACTCTAGGAAATAACCCGAGGACAATGTGAAATTACCTAGGAGGTAGCTAGAGGACATAGTGAGGTGGCCCATATAATAGCCAGGGGACAAAGAGAGGTGGCCCAAATGGTGACCAAAGGACAACATGAGATGGATAAAGTCCCAAAATAAGTCATCCAGTCCATGGCCAACCTTCATGGAAATCAGTTGAATAATGGAGCGGAAGGATCACACAAAAGTTACAACCTCTTGGGAGGAGATTATAATCACCATGTTGAAGCTAGTAACTCCACCCATCTGATCCTCCCGCTGGTAAAAAAAACTTCATCAATACCACTCATGCCCAATTTCTTAGAAGAGCCATTAGATAACCAATAGAAGGAAGATAAAAAATTATTGGATTACATGAGGGTGTACTAGGTGATGGGGGCAGAATTCCAGGTCCAAATGTCACTCCAAGATTATTATACCCTCAATGATAGAAGAAATTTAAGGGATTATAACAAGTGGTGGATGAAAAATGATATTCCAAATAAGGCAAGGAAAATAAATATAGAAACATCCAATGGGACTTCACATGGCACAACTAGAGCTTGGGTACAGAAACTTGATACATATTTTCAGCTCCATCCCATGAGGGAATCAGAGGCAATCCAATATGCCACACTACATCTAGAGGGAAAACCACATGAATGGTGGTATCATGGCCTGATCACACTTGAGCATGCCAACATTGACTCTTATTTGGTGTTTATGAATAGATTAATCCAAAGGTTTGATAAGAAGAATCTAGAATTTCATTTTACAAAGTTAGCTAAGCTTAGACAAACAAGGAGGCCAGATAGATGCATCATGGAGTTTTAAATATTAGCAGTAATGGTGATAGACATATCCTAGGATCATTGGTAATGTTATTCTTGGAAGGGATAAGTGATCCATTGTGTGGTTGGGTGAAGGATTTTTTCCCTAGCCTTAGGTTAATTCCCCCACTAAGGCTAAGGAGAATCCATGGAAAGGGAAAAATCTGATGGAAGAATCTAGAGATGAGTTAAGGAGAAAAAAAAATTTGTTTCAGTTGTAAGGAACCTTAGGTTCTAGGGAAAAAATCCATGGGAAAAGGGAAGGTTCACTATATAGAATTGATGTTGGATAGCAAAGAGGAGGCACAAGTAAAATCTCAAGAATAAGAACACAACAGTAAAAACAATGATGACAAGCCAACAAATGAGAAATTGTATAGAGTTATTATAGCCAAACTCTCAAGTGATCCCAGATAAGACACATTTTGAGTAAGGGGATTCATGAAAGAGAAATGGGCCATGGTCCTAACTGATGGGGGATCCACCCATAACTTCATTGATGTAGCCCTGGTGGCAAGAAGGAACTTGGATATAGAGGAATTTGAAGGATTTGACATGCAATTCACAGGGGGGTGAAGCATGGAATGTTTAAGGAAAGTTCCTTACATGGAATTAAATATGTGGAAGTAGACCCTAGTAGATGATTTCTATGTAGTGGAAATGGTCAACACCAATATCATATTGAGAGTGCAACAACTCAACAATGGCTCGTCACTATTGGGAGGCACTGGAAGGACTATCAAAACTTGGAGATGTAGTGGGTCACACTATAAGGACAAAGATTTTTGTGCGAATGAATCACCACATATGCTCCCAAAGTGGTTACAACCACGGAGGCATAGCTTGGGCTGCTCAGTGCATGCTAACACAAAAAAATGCATCAAAAGGATACCAACATTATTCAACAGATATTTAGGCCTTATTGGATAATAACTTCAGATTTTTTTAGGCTATCCATCCTTGAAGACCACGAGATATGGGTTTCAAACACACTTTATAATTGGAAGAAAGGTCCAAACTAATCATCACCACAACGAACTAGTTTCCTAAGATATTTAAGGAGGAAATAGAGAATACCATCAAAGAGTTGTTCGATATGGGGCACATAAGGCCCAACTCTAGTTCATTTGCATCCTTTGTGATATTGTTCAAGAATAAATATGGGACAATGAGGATGTGCATAAACTACAAATCTCTCAACAAGAAGATGATCAAGAACAAGTACTTGATACCGTGAATTGATGAGATTTTAGATGAACTATGTAACCACCCCTCCTAGCATTTACCTGCTTTTAAAAGCTCCTAGGGTAAATGTGAGGCTTAATTTTACTATTATATGACCTGACTTCCAAGATCCAGTTAAGGAAGTGGCACCAAAAATTTGAACATTTACTGACATCCTACAAGGACTACAGATCACTTAAGAGTTGAACAACCACCTTAGGTGACCAATCCCTAAGATGGAACCCTTTTTCACTAACCTAACACCCAAACCACACACATAATAAGGCAAGAGTGTTGTTATGAGGCCCCATCCGCACACACAAGCTTGCTTCCATGAAGTTATGACCTAAATCCTTTATTTTAGTGCCAACAATACTTAAATCTAAGCCACTTTTCCATGCTAGCCACTAGACCACTATCCAAAACTCCTTGTAACTTTCTAGAATCATAATTAAAATGATGACAATGACAAACATTCAAACTTGAATCCAAAACTTGACCTAGATTCCCTAGTACATATTAAAATTTTCATCAAACATATGGTAAACATGTAAGTTATAGGTCTGTTACACAAAAATATCGTCACCTTGATTATTTGCAGTCGGTGTAGGCCTATCATCACCTATACCAGCTTCCTAAGCAAGTCTTAAACCTCATCTCTTCAAAACAAGCTTGA
>APFE030892751.1:0-34377 GCA_000404065.3 Pinus taeda
GGGAAGGTCAAGTTCCTAACCTTCCGTGAGAGTCTTGGTGTCGGGGAAAGACCCTATGATGTGGGTCCTGTTGGACGATGAGCTCTGGGAGCTCTGGGGGGCTTTGGGGATAGCTTCTCGGAGCTATAAGCACTCATAATGCTTCTGCCCCACCCTTGTGATTATTGAGTTGGTTCGCCACTCATTTATCTGTGCCCCGTATGCATCCTACCCATTGAGTTTAGGGCTCATGGGAAGTACCTCTCATTTGGCCAATGAGGTGTGGAAAAGCTAGAGACTATTAGCAAAGACTGATGGACGCATCAGAGATTGCCGTACTCTCTATCTAGGATGGCATGGTCCAACCACTTGATCTGGGATCAAGATTTGTGAGGTCTGGGACCTCTGGACTGATTATGTCAGTCGGGGGATGATGTCTTTGTGACTGACCCCCTTCTGTTCTGAAATAAAGAAGCCAACAAAGCAAGTTTCGGTGGGATGACTCACGATGTTGATTGCACTAATAGATGGAGTTCTCCCTAGTTGAGAGGGAGTGTTAAATTTGGACAACTAGGTCCAAACTCCATGTTCTGATGATCAGATTAAGAGGCTAATATTTTTGTTGGATTCCTCTTTCAGAGAGGTGTAAAATCCATATAAAAATAGTTTTAATCCGATGAGCAGAACTTATATTTTGAATTTATTATTCTTAATAAATTATATGTGCAAGGTCAGCCAGTTTTGTAATGTAGGCTCACATGCCCAACAGATGTGTCACACACCCTCATTGATGGATATATATACAGGAAAAGTTGGAGAGAATTTCAACACAACACAACTCACATCTTCCTCTCTCATCTTAGAGAGTACGAGCTACCTGGAGGACGAATTTCAGCCACACGTGGGAAGGACGACAAGGACAGACCGTACGGATTTTCTGCTGCTAGGGTTTCGCAGAAAGTTTGACCAGCGTTTACTTTGGTCAACGCTTGGTCCAATCAAGCTGAAAATTTGTGAAAGGTTCGATTTTTGAAGGCCGTACTACCTGGCACAAAAATCGAGGTCAAAGGGTTGACCGTTTTGCTGCTGCGTTGACTTTTAGCTTGCTGCCCCTGCGTTGACTTTTCAGGACAGCGTTGACTTTTGTAGAATTGACTTGGGTTGACTCATCTACTGGTTGGAGGGTTGTTGTGACACATCTGGGCTGGCTGATCAAAGGAGACTTTGCTGGTTGAAGCATCCTGTTGACCGCCAAAACGAACACACACATTTTTCCTGTTTCTGATTTGTCTTCTGTAAGATCTGCTTCTATGTTCTATCTGCATTTTACTTAACTACTTGTATGATTGCTGTGAGAAAAGTGAAATTGCTCTTAGCATAGAACATCTACAAAACTTTACACTTGGTCACCTCGAGATCCTGTTGTGCACATCCACTGCAAGCTGATCTTGGATTAGAGCCATCGAGGGGTTATGCAGAAGCTAACTGACCACTTCCTCATCCTGCATAGCAGGATGATATTTGAGGAAGAACCACCTTGCATGTGGCCTGCGACAATGGAGGCAGTATTAGAGATTACAGATTGGTTTACCTCATCGGATGGCATCTTCCTTAGATTTTTTTGCGGAGATAAGTCGTTGTCGCATATTTTGCCAAGGTATGCCACCGACAAGCTCGTCATGCAAGGAGTGTCATATCCTCTTGCCACAGGGTTATCATCTACTTTGCACAGGAAGAAGAAGCACCTTGGCTAACTCTTCCTATGCAAATAGGATTGTACGAGATAAAGAACCTAAAAATCGCAGATACTGAAGGAAAGGCGAAAGAGAAGTTTGCATTCGGTACTTGAGACTTTAATCCGTACGATCCCTGTAGTATTTGCAGGAACCACTATGTGAGAATTCACTTTCAGTGGCTTAGCGGGAAATTTCATTGGTAGGAGGAGGATTCATGGAAGAACTGCTATAATGCCTCCAAGACCCGTGATTTGGTTAGTTTTGCAGGAACTTGATAGGTCACTCCACAAAAGGCAACAACTTCAGAAGCAGTGCCAGGAAAAGGTAGCGACCCCATTAGGATAAAGGAAAGAGAAATGTTGCTCACAGTCTAGGGGGAGAAAGAAGCCACAAGATGAAAGCAGATCCAACTATTATGAAAGCGGCTTTAGCAATCGAGGCAACGAGGAAACATAGGACGCAAAGAGCATAACGAAGGAGGAGAGAAGAGTAGCGAAGGAGGTTGGAGGAAGAGAAGCAGAAGTAGGAAGAAGAAGAAAGGCAACGCGCAACTGCAGAAGAAACAACACAAAAACAAGTTGAAGAGCAAGAACAAAACCAACAACCGGCAAAGGAGGGTGAACAGATGCGGGATCAGGAGCTTGCTCAACAGATTGAAAATTTGATAGAGATCAATGATGCAGAGGTGGAACCGGAGCTGCAGAATCAAGATGTCGACCTGATGCCTAGCACACAACAGGTCACTATTCAGTCTCCAGCACCTCCAGCAACAGAGTTAGCTCCAGGCGAGGAGGGGGGAGTTGTTCCTCTTGACGACGATCTGGTTATGGATACATACAATCTGTCGTACAATGAACTCCAGAAGAGGATTGTACAAATGGATAAGGAGCATTTTCCAGATGATCTCGCATCTCCTACTTTTATGAGAGAGGGTAATTGTGGCCAACAACAAGAGAGATCCCGAAGCCATTGACTTAGTCGACTTGGCCTTTGCAGGTGCATCCAAGTGAAACGCTCGGTGTTTGGTGGCCAAGAATAAGCAATTGGCAAAGAATTTGCAAGCTGTAAGGCAAGAGGTTGAACAACTCCACGCAGCAACTTAGAATGCAGCTTCCACATAGGTCCACTTGGAGGAAATGAAGGCAACGATACTTAATGAAGTATCGACACTTGGAGAGACCATGTGGGATCTCTATGAGGAGCTTGTTACCGTGCATAAGTTAGTTGTCTGTGTGCTTGGCTTGCAGTAGCAGTATAAGGACTTTGTCAAAACTCTCAAAAATGTGCAAGCTGCAATCGTTGTTGTGCATGAATGGACTATGCGATATAAAGGGGCATCGCTTGACTTGGGTAAGAAAATGAAGCCACAAGCAGATCTGGAGAAAGCAAGAGTGCGGATGTTGATCTAGAACAACAAGCAACTCGCCTCATTCATTGGAAACATTCAAGCCTCATATGCACGACTATACAACAGCCTGGATTCCTTGGTGAAGACTCACAAGATCCCATCAATTGGCTCACTCATTGAAGCCAAACCCAGGAATTAGGTTAGGAAGGATATAGAGGAATACTTGGAGCAGCTGAGACAGATTGCCACTACGGAGGACTTGGAGGTGAATAGACAGAACATGCATAACTACATTGGTGGCCTTGTCCAAGTGCGGACAATGTTGATCATGCTTCAGAAGGAAGTAGAAACTGTTTCCAAATCATTGTACCCAGATGCCATGGAGGCTAGAGTTCGCTTCGAGCCAGACACCATCACACAGTTTGGGGATGTCATCGCACAGTACTAGTCTTGGCACCGCTACATGACCGACAAACATCAAGTGGAAGTTGTTGAGCTAGAGTTTCCCCAAACTCAAGCATCATAGTGTTTTGTCTTGTTAGGCTGTCAAGTTGTCTCTACCCTATTTTGTTTGTCTCATATGGGTACAAGTGTAAATTGTAATATTATTTATAATTAATTTGTAAGTGGAATTCCAAGTGTCAATATTGGAATGTGAAGAGTCATGATGTAATTGTAATGAGTTATTTTGTAAAGAAGTTATTTTGTGAAGAGTCACGAGGTTAGTCCAAGAGTCACCCCCTCTTGTTGTAAATAGGACCTCATAACTCATGTAAAGGGCTTTTGGGAGCCAAGCTTTTAGCTAGGCTTAGGCTTAGAAAGAGCTTGGGAGTTTTGTGAGAGCCTTGGCTTCTTTGTAGCATAGAGGGAGTATACTTCTTTGGAGGAGCAGGTGTTATTGACTTCACGTTCCACTATTGGTGCTAGTGGTTCGTCAATGGTGTATGTATGATTGGAACTTTCACTTTAATAAAATCTCAGAGTCAGCACACTTTCATGCATATGTTGTCAATATAATAGGACTATTCTTGTTGTATTTGCAATGTGTGTTATTTAACTTACGCTTATGCTTATGAACTATTTCGTTTGCATATGTATGAATCTTGTTGAATGTGTGTTGTATTAATTTGTCACTATGAACTTGTGGACTATTTTGCATGTTATCTTGTGATGTCATTATGCTCGTGTGTTCCTTTTAAGCTGCGTACTATTATAGGCTTCTAAGGGGCTCACTTCCTTTTCCCTTCGTGTGTTGGACCCTTCATGCATCGCACTTGACCTTCCACAGGGTCATACACTTGTTCTCACCAAAGACACTATGCACCACTCTATGCATATTCACAACCAAGGCATATCATTAACACCACACTACTGGGACTCGTACTCCAAATGGTGTGAGGTTTAGTTGGGACTTCATATTGGGGAGATCCCTTGGATGTTGGCAGGTCTAGCACCATCAACGCCAAGCTTTGTAATAATTGCAATGAAAAACTCAATGATACAGGATATCATTCCAAACTATGATCGATGATGTAGGTACAAAAGTATATAAGCTTTGCATATCCAAACTTAAATAACCTTAAGTAATTCGAACTTGCACAATTGATCTCCACATTCATTTGTCTAGTCTACACATTCTATGCACATGCATTAGACAATGTACACAGTGGTTGCCAGTGCTTCAACTCATAGGTATTTACAACGTTCCACCAGTACAAAATCTCGAGCAAAAAAATTCTAGAAGTCTGCGCAGTAGTATCCACGTTTTCAAGAAATCAAAAATTCAGAATTCTAATGATCTTCTTTACTTTTGGAAGGATCAATGTACACCATTGTCGACCATTCACACAAAATTCTTCAGATCAACATTGGAATCCCGCATAGGTCACCTTCAAAGCCAATGCAAGCCAACAAAGAGCTATACCACTTTCAAAGTTCAAGGATAGGTGAAGGTGAATGGAACATTGAAAAATAGATATGGAAATATATCATAAAAAATGTATGAATTGTCATGATTGTGCCCATAATCTTGTATGGAGCAAAAACCTTTAACTGCTTCAGAACCACACTAAATCATCTGCAAAAAAAATCAAGGTGAACCCCTTGTGCCAACGACAAATCCATGGGAAAATGACAACCCAAAACCTTTGCGATTAACCCCAAACGAGACCCTTAAAAAGCAATCAAGTCTTCAAACAGACCTCCCATCGATAATCCATAGGACCGAAAGCACATCAAAGATCACTTGATTTGTTTTCCTATCGACTCATACACTGAAGATGGAGATGAGGAGCCTTTAGATAAAATTTTGGAGGTGAATTTTGAGAATGAAAATTGGAGGGAAACAAATTCATTTGAATTTTGAATCAAATGTGTTTGGAGCCAACATCCAACCTACTTTGGGATCATTCAAATGTTAAGTTTTTCTCCCAAGTTTCAAGATAATCTCAATTTATCCTCAACAATAATAACATATCCTCCACATGAAATGTTCCATAACTAACCAATACTAGATTTCCACATCATCACACTAATGGGGTTTTCTTACAACAACTTTATAACTTGAATTCCACATAATCCATGCTATGGGGTTTTGACCACATCAAGGGCCTTGGACTTTGACCAAGCATATCTCTAAAACCATGAAGGCCCACGATATGCTCCATATATCAACAAAATTGGCATGATGAGGAGAATCCAATGGTGAGGGTCTCCAAGGTAAACTCGCTGATTTGTTGCTTCAAAATATCCAACGTATTGATGACATCATCTCATATATGACAACCAACATTTTGATGACATCATTAACGACATACTGCACCTGCTATGATATCCTGCACTCGCTTTGACATCAATGACAACATACCGAACAATATCCCCCTTTGTCATTGATGTCAACGCACCGATCATAACCTGGAGTGCTTCATAAGCTCCCTTTGACTTCATGCTTCTTGTCTTTGTTTCTTTCCAAGACTCTATCCCCCTGTTATAGCTCAAGTTTTGGTTTTTCGAAAATATCAAATATGTGTGTGTGTGTGTGTTAAAGCATAATTGTATTATTTTTATTTTAAAGCTCTAACCTTTTAGGATCGACAAATAATCAAAGAGTATGTGGATAGTGAAGGGTTAACTACCATGTATTTCCGAGGGTGGATCGCGCTGCATTGTTTGGCAGTCACATCACATCAAATTGCGATGAACCAAACTACATTCATTTTTAAAAGTGGGAAGGGGTGACACAAAGCTGAATTGCAATCTCATTAATCAACCAATCAATGGTCCGGATTTGTTGTGCCACCCCCACCCCATTTTTCACAAACCTCTAGTGAGGGGGAGCACAAGTGGTAATTTGTTTCTTCAAACCACTTCTGGCTTGTAGCACATGACTTTTTCACCTGCCAGGCGAGCCCGTCAAGCGAGCGAGTCAAGGGAGCCTATCCACCATCTCACCCTGCCACCTCATCCTCCCACATTACCTTCCATGTCATTTATCTATCACATTATTTTCTTTCCATTCATTCACATCATCAAAATTGTTTTCCGCTCGAGAAAAAGGGTTAAAAATGGCTTGTTTGGTTGTTCCTCCCGTAGTATAATTTTCTTTTTTTATTCTATTTTTTTTTTATACTAGCTTTTTTTCTTTGTTTTTTTTTTCTTCTTTAAAAAATGGCCAAGGGCCTCTGACAAACTCAGCAATGGAGAAACTCCAAAAGTGTAGCAAATCGCTTCAATCTCGACGACCACAATGTTGACGAATCCTTGATGGCCAAGGGCTTGGATCGGAGAGCGTGGCTCTATGCAGTGATGGAGCGGCCAGAGGATCAAATTGCTCTGATACCATATGGAAGGAACAAAGTTCGTTCTTCAAGTTAAATACTTCAAAAGACTTGGAATATGTAGATCTCCATTGAGGATACAAGACTATATATTAAAATGTATGAATGGGAATGATGATACAATTAGCAGTGAGGGGCCTGCATATATAGCCAAGAAGTAACCCTTCACGAACAATCATGTCTGTAAAGACATGCCCCTTTGTTTAACTAATTATTATTTAATTACATATTATTATGATTATTATTTATTATCTATATTTATTACTTTTACATAATTATATTCATAACGTATGCCTTCCATCTCATGAGACGTGTTCTCAACCAAACACCCAAGGTTTAATACTTGGATAGACAAGGTCAATATGGTGGTGAATTTATTAATGATACATTATCAAAGGGTGGAGAGTTCTTGAGTTGACACATGGCAAGGAAATATTTTCCCATTGACTCCCTATTCCTCTCTGTTTTTTGGACTCATAGCCCCCTTTTGCTCCCAAAAATTTCTTTGACTTTTCACATATTTATTTTATACATAAGATATTGTGTACCATGGTGACATCACCTTGTGGTACCCATGAAACATGAAGTAGAGTTCAAAGCAAAGGCTAACCTGAAACTAATAGTCATTTGCTAGTTGGGCCTTGGCTTGGGGCCTAAGTCACATTGTTTTCATTCGAGTTCGGGTTTGACAATGATTAGGCTTCATTCGAGTTTGGGTTTGACAATGATTAGGCTTCATTCGAGTTTGGGTTTGACAATGAATAGGTTTCATTGAGGTCGGATTTTTTGATGAGGTTTGCCATTAGGTTCATATATATACACGTTCTATATATATATATATAGATAGATAGATAGTAACTTTAAAATGAAATATAATATAAAACAGTAAGAGATCAACATCAATAAACATAAAATTGCTGTCAAGGATAAAGTACAAACTGGAGTTGTGACATGAGATCATGAGTTTTGAGATATGGGCTTGGTCAATGGCTATGAGGTTTGTCGAACCTCAAAAACTTTTTTAGGTTCACCAAATTTCAAACCTCAAGGTTGAAGTTCAACAACCTTGTGACATAGCTTGGGGCTTCGTACTAGGAATATGTAGGTCATGAACATTGATTTACAATATGGTACATTAAACGCAAGGCCCACATGGCCTATCACACAATCGCAATGGCCACACATGAAATTCAAGGTGGTGGAATGGTGTATCGCAACAATAACCTGAAATTGCGTATTTAGACAATAAGTTAGAAACTTGAAAATGTTCTACAACCCCCATGAAACTTAGATTTATTTTATTTTATTTTATGTTGATGTTGGAATGTTGAAACAGAAAATGTAAATAGTTTACCTGTGTTTGGAAAGCATTAGTAAACAGAAGGGTTTTTACATGTAGTCATGATCAACTTGGTCCTTCTATTTTTCCTTGCTATGCTAACTCACATTTATATGCCATTTCTGGATGCACTTCATGTTTGACTTAATATTATGATAGAAAAATGCAACAGTTCAAGTGGTTATTGGATTATGGCCAAGCTGTCTGGATGTCTTAGCTGTCATATTGTTTGATTATATTGGGATACATTCGTTGGTTGCCTAACCTTCTCTCAATTATTGTATACAACCTTGTCATAGCCTCTTAGTTTTTAGTTTAATAAGGAAAAGATCTAACTAGCATGTAACATACTGGTGCGCTGGGTGCAGACAATATGGACAAATGGCCGAAGCCTGATATTATTTCTTCAATTTCTGGCTGAATTCCTCTTTCTGTATTAGTCATCTAATATTAGACCGACTGTCTCTTGAGGTTTTCCTCTTATCATCCCAACCCCTGTTATTGGGCAAATCATCTCACAGGCCTTATTTCCTTCTGTTGGAACTATAATTCCATAGGAATTATAAAGATAGTCTATCGTTGCTTTAAAACAATTGATAATGCGTTTAAAACGCAATGAACGCAGTCACGGCGTTTTCATTTCAAAGGAACAGAGCAACACTATCGGATACACAGGTGGAGGCTTTCTTTCCAAAAGAACGAAAATACACTATTGGCGCCTTATTATCACTATATTGTTAATTCTAAAGAATTAACTATCGGCACCTTATATTTCAAACTATGCATTTGAACGCAATTAACACTATCGACATTTTATATTGGCCCTTCCAAGCTCCTACTTCCGATGCGATAACACAGTGTTATCGGAGGTCGCAAATGGCGACTCCAGTGCTCCCAAGGCAAGGCTCCTCTACTCCAAACTTGTGATGCGATAATAATCGTGAACCCGATATATTATTAAAGCCTCCCTATAATGTTTTGACTCTGGTAGTGTCGCACTATCGGAGTTTGGTGTTCCAACGGTTCAGCGCTGTTATGCGCCTACTCAGCGATGTGATAAAGCTTTCGGACCTGACGAGGTTATAGTCCCTGTTCAATAAAATTTCAAGTCTGGAACTCTGTTCCGGCTATAAGTAATTTCATGACTCCTCTGTGTATTACAGATTTTTACCCGCAGACTCTAGCAAATAAAGAAGCCAGAATCATCAATATGAAGGAAACACAGGTTAAGGGCTTCAACTACCGCGTTAAATCAAAGCCAAATCATTGATATAAACTCAGAAGAAAAGAATGGAACCAATACAGGCATACAATTATCAGTTTAACAGAGGACCATCCATTCAAATGCACAAAAGGAGTTTTTGTCAATGATAATGCTTCCGGGCACCACTAACTCTGAGCATCCCGTTATTTCATTTTATAAATAATAGATAAGCCCTCTCGGTCCTTATCCAAATAAAAGCATGCCTTTTACATAGAGTGATTTAAAGCAATCATGCATAAAAACTTATTATCGCTTATCCATAAGCGATTATTACAGAATGCTTTTATTCTTAATTCTATCCCTATCTTAAACTAGAAAAGCATGGAAACTGCTGGTTAAAGGACCCCACCCCTCTGCTCGTAGATTTTTTTGGATTTTTAGAATAAGTTTGAAGATTTTCCCTCCAAGTCAAATGCTCCTACATCACATACTTTGTAGGATGCATCACATCCAATCTTTTGTAAATGACCTTTCACATGGGAAGGAACCCATATATGTCATCCTCAAACGCCTCCTTGGTTGGCCTTTTTTGATATGTTCACATAGAAATGATATGGAGTTGGTGTTGACAATCTTCCTTTTTGTTGTATTGTCACAATCAGCTTTCACATTTTCAAGTCTCCTCCCAGTCCCAAAATAAGTTCTGGATTCATAGTGCTTTTTCAGTATAGTTTCTGTTAAAACTTAACAATTTGAGGAATTACTCTAGAAACTTATTGTTTCTCCTCTTTTTCCACCTTGTAAGGGTGCTTACAGGTTTGTTGACGTTTGAGATCATGCATTACTAGTACTGGAATGTTCGACACTGCATTAACTGTCAATGATTGATTAGAGATCTTCAGGGCCTTGGGAAAATCTCGATGTAGCCTGATGTATAGGAATCCATACAACTTGAGATTTGATGACTTTCCAATGGCCAAGTTGCACCTCCCCTTGGTGACTGTGATGGTTGAACATTGACCATCCTAATTTTGAATTCCACATGCCTTAAAGGAGAGGAGAAAATATTAATAATAACATAAAATCTGCATCCATGCATTTGAAGCATACGTAAAAATATCTGTATCCATCTAATAGAATTTAGAATAATATGTAAAGTGTATGATATCTTGTAAGTCCTAATCTTGCAGAAGTTTTATTTTTTTTTGCAATTGTCCACACCTGCTGTACCCTAGCTTCCTTGCTATAGCTTATACAGATATTTATTAACATTTGTTTTTTCTGATAGTGCCCTCGCAGCCTGCTATCATCTTTTGTGCATCTGCTCTTTCTTTCCCTCTTACAGTCTTACGTGCTTTTCACCTTGGATTCCAGGTTCCAACATGAAAGAACAGGATAGTGTTTTGAACGAATGGTAGATAGTGAGGGGATTGTAGATGCCATGCAATTAACCTTGAAGAATACAAGGCAAATCATGCAACTTCAAACAACTCATGAGTGCTATTTGTGCATCGTACTATACTGGTTCCATGATAATGTTAGTTTCTGTGTCATGCAGTAGATAAATTAACATACAAAGACCGGATTACTCAATGAATGTGAATGAAACAAGAAAATTTTGGAATATGAAACAACTTTTCTATAAGTTGATTGATCAAATTATACATGAAATAGAATACTCATAATCAGCCTGTGGTCGATCCTACCCAGAAATCATCTGGAGTTGATCCAACATAACTTGTGAGAATCTTCGTACTTGGCAAAACATTTTGAAAAATCACCTTTACTTTCTACGCATTTTTTTGTAACCATGGTTTAGAATGGAAGCTACAATTTAAATCTAGCATATATGAGAATAGTGCCATCATTTCTCTGAATTTGATGTACTCATTTTTTTTGTGACTAGAGGAATCAGCAAATAGGTGGGTCTCATACTTGCGTGACAGTGTTGATTCCCACCACTACCACTAAAACATCTAGTTGAGGGTTGGGCAGGTGGGACACTCATGGGGTTTCAAACTGGTGACCATTATGCAAAGAGTGCCTTAACAGTGCATCCATTCACTGACTGTTCTACGCCCTGTGGGTAACTTTGATGTAATCATTACTTAAGCATTTTCCAAGGGATTGTATTCTTGCATGTTATATATTTCAAATATTTGCAATGTACTTGAAAATGACCTTCTCTTTGACTCCAATCAAAGTTTGAATAAACTTAATTTTGAAGGCATTGTTTGCTGTAAGGTGTACAACAGAAATGTTCTGCTTCTTATTAATATTATAAGAATGACAGATCATTGCTCGGAATTTGATGTAATTAATACTTACCATTTTACAAGGGATTATATTCTTCCATATTAAATGTTTCTAATATTTGCATTGTATGTGAAAGTCATGACATCTTTTTTACTACAATCAAAGTTTGAATACAATGAATTTTGAAGGCATTGTTTTCCTTATAAAAGAAATGTGCTGTTGCTTACTGATATATTGATTTATTGTACTTCCAGATTTTACTCCAGTACTTTCAAGCTCAACATCAAAAAGGTTCCGAACTGGTATGGTTGGCAGGCATCCTGGTCGAGCAGTTGAAGGCCAACTGAGTTTGGTGAGCAAGGAGGGACTTGATGAGACTGGCTTTTCCAGTTTATTACGTCAATCTGATTCTGTTGAGCAAAGCATGGGTGTCACTGATCAACGTGTTTCTAAATGGCAGTCAAAAGGCAAGCGAAATGCAAGATCTCTAAATAAGAAACACAGTGAAAGCTCAAACGCCAGGAGTATGGTTGAGACAGGCGATACCTGCACTGCATCTATGTATTTAATGCCACTGGAAGATAAGGCTCATTCAAGGAAGGAGCTTAGAACTAAGAAAATTATTGGAAGCAGCTATGATGAACCTGTGTCATCTGAAAAATATGAGCAAGAATTAAACCGTTGTTTCTTTCGAGATGGCTTTCTCCAAGATGGTTGTAGACAGAGTAACATGCTGATTTCTAATGATGGAAAACATCCCAGAACAGGAAATTCAGCACCAACAACCGAGGCTGAGGTACAAGATATACACTGTTTAGCAGAAATTGACCACTATAGTTTGGAAAGGACTGGTGGGTCCTTTTCAAATGATAACTCTCAAGCCATGTCTCCATTAGAGGATAAAAGTACCAAACTCGAGCCTTCATTCTCACATGAGAAATTATTGAGAAATAATTGGTTGTGCCAGATAGATGCTTCAGGGCTGTGGCAGCAGACCATGTTTACAGATGGTCTGGATTCTGGGACATCTTCAGGGGTGATGATTGATGAGCCAGTGTCTACTGGAGTAACTCAATTTAGAGTTTCTGATGGAAAACGAATCCCTAATAAGCTTGGGATGCTGGCAGCAGAGGATTTAAATGAGTCTGTGTTATTTGATGTACCAGTTGATGTACAAACGACTTACCAGGGAGAGCATGTGCCTTTACTTTCTCTCATGAGCAGATTAAATGGGAAAGCGATTGTGGGACATCCTGTCACAATTGAGACTGTAGAATATGGTTATTGTGATGCTTATCTTTCACATGATTTAATGAATGATTCATTTGTCAATTATCAAACTTGCAATGCAGATGAGGTAGGGAAAAATGTAGTTCAGCCACCATGGCGAACTGCGAGGAGAACTGACATGCAGCGTGTGCCGCGATGTTGTCCCTCGAGCAAGGGCAATGGGAATTGTAATTCATCTGAACATTTAGGAAGTCAAAATAGACAGTCAGTTATAAAGGCAGGTTATTCAGACCCTCATGATAAAATCCGATACACTAGGAAACATCCCCTTCACAGGCGATTCCCTTCAGTTGACAAGAAATCATCCAAGAAGTTAATGAAACGGGGTGGTCTGTCATCAAAAAAGACAAGGACATTGTCTTCTATAGCTGTTGAACATGAATCTAAGTATGTTAATGGTGGGTTAAAACTGGCAGAAGCACCCTTGGTTACTTGCATACCACTGAAGCTTGTCTTTAGCAGGATAAAGGAAGCAGTAGGCAATTCACCAAAATCTGGAAACTGTGGATTAACATCAAGTGGCTGAGGAGAATAGAACTCAGTGTAGAGGAGATTGCTTATCAGCTACCTGTGCACCAATCTTGGATCCAAGCAAATAAATATGGACAAAGTGTACATTTATCTCAGCTGTACCTGTAGTATGCAACTGTTTTATGAATTATACTGGATGCTTATTAAGAGGCAGTGACTTGCCTGTGTATTAGGATGCTTCTAAGGCAATGCAAGGTGGTAGTTCAGGTTGAAGCATCAAATGTTACAATCCAGTCTTTTTGAGGGGAAATTTTGACTCTTTGATTACATCCTGAACAAATGTGGAAGAAGATGCAATGTGGATTGAACAGATTCTTTTTGCATGTTTCAAGGTGAACATAGCATCCAGTTGTTAAAAGACAAGAAGGATTTTCATAGTCAACTTTGTCTACAGTTTTTCTGCTTTGGCGCCTGTGTTTCCTATTGATATATATATGGTTTTGAGGCAAATTTCTACTCTTATATTCCTCTATTATCTTCGAAATGAAACTTATTGGAGCCATACGTTTCTCTATTCACCTCAAGCCATGTTCCAACTCTCTAGTTGTCATGGCTTGTAATTATGGATAATTTAGTGTCCAACAGTCATCATGGGCTGTAGTTTACAACTGTCATATTTTATGGTTGGAAATGGCTAGTTGGGTATGAACTACTACACTGCATGCAAAATATGCAGTATAAGTCAGTTACATGTAATTTGATATGTAAAGATAAATTTGCAGTATTATGCTGATGAATTTTTTCTTTCTACACGTGTATATTCTCTCCAATATTTTGCAATGTATGACAAAGGCTTTATTCACATTGCTTTGTCTGTGGATGTTCTCTATTAAAATAGTCTGCAATACTTTTGGCAAGGGCTTTATTCACAATGCTTTGCTTTTGCCATGCTGGTTACCAATTATTCTTATTGAATATACTATGCTATAGGGTATTTGTTTCAACTTCTTCTGCTTCTTCGGCTTCCGTTCTACTTTTAAACAAGGTCTGTATTGTTATAGGTTACAGTGACATTCCCATGGGGATAGCACATTAAGTTAGCTCTATATTGATTGCACATGGTGGTTATTAGGAATTAGTTTGTCTCTGCCATGGAATGCAAAATTTTAGCTACATGGCTTTGCAACTTGGTCCTATTCATCACACATTCCAAGCATGTGCCTTGTTTTTTCACCAGTTTCTTCACTTCTGAAGAGCATGCTGGCCATCTGGATGCTTCTACTTTGCTTCCACTCTGTTAGTTTGGGATAATTCTTTAGTTTAATCCTTTTTGTATTATTGGTGCTATTCTCTTGTAAAAGGAACTTTAATATGCTTGAGAAGACTTCCGTGGGAACATGCTAGTTGCCAATATTGTTACCTTAATAACAGGATTCAGATAGTTTTCAGGTTACCTGTCTATGACACTGTTCCCTAAGAGGATATATGCAAATGACATACACAATAACTTGTAAGCTTATACACGAGCTCTTGGTCTAAGAACAAAGTGGTCAAATCACTGGATGCATATATTAAAGAAAATCCTTATCTACTGCATTTTTTAACTGTGCGTATTCATTTAATACATTAGTTCACTATGACGACACACATGTCGCTATTAAGTCACAGTCAATTAGGGCTTGTTACAACAAAATTTCACACTTGTCCAAAAGGTCAAGTGCAGGATGAGGGGCCAACTGTCACCTCACCAACTATCTTCTCACTTCTGGCCAGCTCTCCTCCACCTCAAACATTAGGGATATAATGGCTCGGTCAAGCCAAGTCAAAAGCCCCCTAAGGCTTTTCCTTCAGATACCACCTATCAAAGGATTAAACCATTAGGGTTTAAAGGTGGATAGGATTGCTTGGGTTCTTTTTGCTAGTTTCCAGGTTTGAGTTCAAAAGGAAGGTCCCCAAATGCACACAACCAAGGAATTGCCAGGAGAGTAAAACCCCAACAACACAGTTTAAATGATTTACAAGGAAAAAGGGCGATGAAAGGAAGAAGATTTTGGGGTTTGGGGGCATGTGGCGTCAAGGAGCAACACAATTGGGGAGAAATGGAATGGGTTTAAGTGTAAAGACTAGAGTAGACTAACTTCTGTGCCCTAGTGGTTTCACCTAGGCATCCTTCAATCTTCAAGGGTGGGATAAAGGAGTGAGCTTAGTGCTTAGCTTAGGTCACCTCAAAAGATCTTGATGAGAAGCTCAAAGAGGCTTGAGGCAGATTTAGCTTCAAGGAGTAGGGCAGACTAACTCATGTATCTAAGAGGCTTGGTCTAGGCGCCTTTCAATTTCAAGGATAAATAGAAGAGTGAACTTTACTTGGGTCATCTCAAAATAACTCGATGAAAATCTTGCCCAAGTAAGATAATGAGATAAAAATAGCAGCAAAATTATAGTGAATATCTAATAACTCTTATCCACCAACTTAATCAAGGTAAAGAAAGATAGCTTACACAATTTATCATGCATCCATCAAAATTCACCAATAATCATCCATGAAAAAAAGTCTATTCACATCAACAAGGCCTTCCTCATCCAAATCTACCAAATATCCGTCAAGAAGAGAGAAACATCCACATCAACACAAACTCCTCAAGAAGCTGCTCAACTCATCCATCCATAGCCAAAATTAAGAAACAAGAAAAAATGTTAAAAGTTTCAGACTTGCTTAGGGATTTATCCTCCAATCCAACCATGAGAAAATGAGAGGAAGTGTACCTCTATTTCATAGAGGAGGTGCTCAACTTCCCTTACATTAAAATATTAATTTCTTAGGCTAAGAGTGTCCAATCTAGCCTATGGAGGGACAAAAGACCCTCTTCAATAATTAAATAATCTAAATTACACAAAATTTGGGCATGTTATGTGACATGTACAAAATCCAAGGGGCATGGGCCCTCAAACATGACCCATCTCCGTAAATGAGGGGGATAGAGGGGTTTTGGTGCAGCATCCAACCTCCAAAGGCCCTTCCAAAGTTCCTTATCCTCCAAAGATTCAGCAAGTACAATCTCTAAGTGTGGAAAAGTGGGCTTTCAAGGTAAGAATTCCCACAAGGTGATGACAAGGGCTCACCAATAGAGCGGCCACATCAACCAATCAGCATATAGCAACTCTATCTTCACCACACGTGGATATGTAGACGCCAAAACAATTGTTCATTTATTTCCAAGTGACATTACCCCAAAACATGCAGTATCTAGCATTTAATGCCCTTCAAAAGGCTAGCTTGTCCATTATGACACCAAGTCATTTGCAAGGTATAACGCCAAAGGCTTTCAATGAGAGAACCTTTACAAATGGGTCTTCCAAATGAGTCAATTTAAGGTCTCAGGTCACCCTCCAATCAAAATTAACATAGAATGTCGGCTTCTAATTTCCTGTTGAAACAAATTGTGGTCGGCTCCCAAATCCTTGTTGAAACAGACTAAGGTTAGCTCCTCGTGTTTAACGCTGTCCATCATCATTTTAAAACAAGTTTAGGTTGCCTGAAGTCACCTTTGCAAGGTCAGCCTTATAATCTCTATTTCAAATCAGGTCGCTCCACTTATATTCATTTATCAAATGCCAAGATTTCGATGTCAATGCTTATCTTTCTGAAATTGGCCTTCAAGTGTTTGTGGGAACTGGAGTGATTTCAGTGGGACATGTTTCTTTTTGAGTACTCTACATAGCTCGCTAGGATAAGATCACTGTTCTGTTCAGAACTGTCTTTGAAGTTTCTGATATCTGAAAATGAGGGTGTCGCATGCCCAGACCAGCCCTGATTATGACGAGAAACTGCATTGTACAATGTATTTGCTGGAGTTGTGCCCTTTGCTGGGTTCTTATTCACATTGTGCAAGCATCCTCTGCAGTCAAGACTCGAGGGAGAATGCCATCGGTCATGACAGAGCATGTGTTTCTTCATGACAAATTTGCTACAGATCAGACCTTTTTCTAAATACGAATTGTCGTATCTGGTGTAAGGGGGAACTGCTTCTTTGGCTTGTCAACCAGCAATGAATTTCATGCACCAAGCTTTGCACTATGTTCTTTATTTGAACACCTTACAATGCTCATAGAGTTCCTTTTCCGTTAATACTCTGATCCACAAGTCATGCATGAGTTGTAACAAGAATATTAACAGCTCTCCCAGCGAGCAGCCTCAAGCACTCTAACTGATGCTGCGTCAATCTGATACACTTGATCAAAGATGCCAAAGTGTCCCATCGCATCCTTTCCCACTGAATGTAAAATATATAGCTGGAAGAATATCCCTAGATGAGAACTGGTGCCATGAAGTTTGATCCCCTTCAAACATTATGCAAACTGGTGCGTAACAGGGTTTTACATATTGCACTTTTATCACATTTTTTAAATTGTAACGGAACTCTGGAACATAGTGCACTTTATCACATTTTATAATTCTAATGACACATTGGGACATATTGCATTCTCATAGTCACTTTCTATGTACAATGACAGTTAGAGGCCCCTCAACACTGACCATTTGGATCTTGTGTGTGGGCCTTCTACTGATTACCCTATTGTCGCTTCAGTGGTGCCGTTGATTGATATATTGACATGTTTTACTTGGATCTAGCAGTAATTCGTTCTGATTTTATAATTGATTTTTCATCAGAATCTAAAAGCCTAAATCATCTCATGTTATTGTGTTAGATAACCAGATGACAACGACATTAAGGACAAGACTAGAGCGTAATCTTGCTTTGATATGCTGTTTTAAAGGATATTCTATTACAATAATCAGTACTTGAATTCTTCTATGGTTGTAATTATCGATTTGCTCTATAGTGACATGTTTATAGTTTTTTAGGTCTGCAAGATGAGTATATCCATAATGCTCAATGTTTAGGACATACGTTGTGTTTGGGTGCCATAATGCTAAGGAATCAGTTTTGGCAAAGGAATCTATTTAGACATTAATCACGGTATACATCTTTGTGCTATAAAATAGGAGCTCACTTGTAAAGGGGCATATGTATACTTTCAGTTTGGCTGTAAAATTAAATGGACGTGTGGTAAGGTGTGGTAAGGACTACACAATTCATAAATGAACTACACTTGGAGAAACAAAAGCTGTTTAGCCCCTGGTAAGACCAGGACTTGCCATGTGTTGCACACAGGGTCCTAACAAAATCTGTTTTCACGCTTGGTAAGAATAGGAGACATGCCAGGTGTTGAATACTTAGTCCCATGAATAGTGGGGAAGTATTGATGATTATCCCGGACAACTCCAAGTAATGACTAATGACAATTGCATGTGAGACCTGCCAAAAACATGTTAGAAGCCAGGGGTATTAACAAACAGTTAACAACAAAATTTGATTCATTGAATCAAATTGATTACCGGCTAAATTGTTGTAGCCTCTCACATATTTGTAACATCTTTGGTTATAGACATACAATCTGAGATAATTGATTGTTTGTGCTGGAAGAATATAATGACTTGACATTTCAACATATTTGATAAATGTAACTATATTTAACAGTGGACTTGCTACCAAGGTAACTTATGGACATCATTGTTGGTGATCAACCAAATTCAACGTCAACCTACTTTAGTCATTGCAACACTTAAAAATGCAATTATATTTTGATATTGGAAAAGAGCTTTTTATTACTTGTTTTTAGGACATTTATTTATGATAAAACACATTTACAAAATGTAGCCCATTGCTCACCATAACGATGGAATGTCAATTGTCATGGAATAAAGATCCTAATTATGCTTACTGTACAATGTTATTAGTTTGTTGATTTATGCCGCCATAACATTTTAGGTGTAAGGATGAGAGGTGGACTTTGATTCTAAGTTCCAATCTTTCATTAAGTCTACAAGGTGTCACAATGGCCAAATTGATGGTTTAACTATTTGTTCAAATGATGGCGCAGCCTTTGCAATCCTTTTGCTAGTTTGTCCCCACCAATAAATGAACTTGGTGTTGTGTTCTAACCATGTGATTTATGAGAGCAACTCCCATTCATCTTTTACTTTTTGGTCCAACATTCTTCATTGGAGATTTGCTAAACTTGTATAGAACATTATCTTTTAACCCGAAAAGTTACTGATATCAATGAAATAGTTATTTATATACATGAAATAAGCTATTGAGTAATACTTTAATTCGAGCATTTAATTTCCACGTAAGTGTCCCCTCGGTTTTCAATCAAGTGGCTCTTTAATGTTTTAGTGTACTATAAGAGAATTCTCTAGTGACAATGCACATTAATCTTCCCATGCTCTCCCCTAATGTTAATTGGGGAATTACAAGCTAGATGTTGACGGTGCTAGAAATCCATCAACCAAGGGGGTCTCCCCGATGTGAAGTCTCAATTATACTTGACACCGTTTGGTGTAGTAGCCCTTCCAGAAATAAGGCCCCACTGCCATTTTTCTTAGAGATTTGCTTGTTTGCAATAGTTAGCACAAGAGAGTAATGTACATGTACTTTTGAATGAATCAGTGAGTATGCCTCGTGGAATGTTCAGTTGTAGATTGTATGAAGGTCCTTTCATTGGAGGGAAACGAAAGTGAGCCTTTAAAAGATGAGTAACAATACTAATCTAATAAAGGCACATGAGCATATATATGAAAGAATCATTAATCAACCAGCAAAATAATTCACATAGAAGTAACGATCGTTAAAACAAGTATAACACCACTTCCAATGAGATAAACACCAAAGCCACCGAAATAGTTCAATTTCTTTCGTACAAATGAGGACTCAATGAGCTTCAAGTATTAAGTGAAAGTTTCAAGATACATCGATACAATGAACATGACTAGCTCTAATAGTGGAGCGTTAGAGCTACCGCTTGCTCTCCAAAAGAACTATATTCCTCTCTAATCCCTGTTTGGAAAAGCCAAGATGAAAAGTCCTTTGCTTAAGTTATGCGGGGGTATATATAACCAATGAGGTGACTCTCCACCTCTATATGACTCTTGAGCTCCCCTCATGACTCTTGGGCTTCCATACGACTTTTCAAATTCTCATGAGACTCTTTGAATTCTACATGACATTTCATATTCTATAGGTGACTTCTGGACTTTAATTTACTTTACATTTCTCATTTATTGAAATCACATAATTACATTCACAAATGATGATGTGACACATGGTGACTCATATGACTCTTGAAATGACACCTTTACAAGACATGACTGGACATTGATGACAGGGACTTGATGATGATCTGTCAATGTCAAGCTTCTCCTTTTGCTTCTATCTTTGTGTCTTCATGAAATATGCTACATGGTCTTCCTCTTCCTCCTCCAAAATGATTGAAAAAAGGAGTCTTCACTATGACCTCAATTTTCCAGCTTCTATCACAATCTAATGTCCCTTCGTCTTCTTTGTTCATTGGTCATCTTATCTTTACAACTTTCCAAGTGTCTTCTAGCACAATCTCCTTCTCCTCTTCTTTGAGCATCATCTTGTTATGTCAAGATATAGTACCTACAAGTGAAATCCACTCATGACAAGGCAACATCAATCCGGAAATCTCCTAGTCTAACTTTCTTCATGAGAGTCATTGATTGACCTGGAACTAAGTACTGGGCAAGGATGAAGGCTCAACATTGCCTCCTTGTACTTGTCGTTATCCGATGGGTCAACTGGGATAGCTATTGCCCTCAAGGTGATGTGCTTGACATGCTTCCTGTCTAGAACGGATAGGATTCTGGCCTTCCAGACTATGAAGTTTGAGGCTCCGTCCAGTATGTCCTGGTCTCTTATCCCGTTGACTGCCATCTCGTTGTTCCTCTACTTCCCTCCTGGAAGTTCTTGGTGTGACTCCCTTTGAGCCTCGATTTCCCTCCTGGAAACCCTTCTGCCAATGTCGAGATGCCCCCACTTCAATCGTTAGTGCAGCTGGACCATTGATCCGAATTTCTCGGCTAGAAATCCTTGTTTGCAACTCCCTTCTCCTTGTCCTTTCCTTGTTAGGTGCTATTCTGACTACAGTATCCCACCAGCGCCACTCTGCAACTTACCTATAGCCTCCTAAACCCCAACAAACTGAAGATTAGAGCTCCTAGGCTCTGCGCAATCCCAACACCGGCAAAACAACGTCCTTAGGAAACTGTGTCAACCCTCTTGGCCTCTGCGTGAGCCTGTCTTTGCATCCCTCAGCCTCTATGCTGCCTCTTCCTGGCTCAATCTTGATGACGCAGGCACTGCGTCACCCCTTCCTTGTTGCTACTCTGCTAGGAACATCTTCTGTCACTCGCGACAACTGTTTTCTGCTGCTGCTGCTCTGCTACGCTGATGTCCTCAGTGCTCCTGTGATCTGCAACCATGCTCTGATACCATGTTGGAATTTCTAAGTCTAACCCGTTAGAAACCCTTCATGTACTTTCTGATTTATTCCTACCTACTTGTTTTGTTAATTAACAAGTTATTTACCATGTAAATACTAGAAATAAATACAAGTACATGCTCAACACATTACAGATCATCAAATGAAGGAAACAAAAACAAGCACACAAGTGACACCGTTGTTTTTGGACTAATGTCCCCGGAAAACCCAATGCGGGAAAACTGATGTAACTATTTGAGGGTTTGATTTATTAAGTAGTTTCAGAATACAATTTGGGTGCCAAATCCAACTCACCCAATAGAGAAAAATCTCGGCAGTAGTACATCTCTACACGGAAGCCAATATTCCGGCTGAAACCCTAGATAAACACTCCAACAGCTCCACAGCTCCAATCTACCCCATGAAACCCCCAATGTCAGCCTCTAGGGATTGCATTAGCCTCTCTCTGGCCCAGCATTAGCCCAACGTCACTCCGGCTTGGCCTGCGTCAGTCCTCTGACCCTTTGCGCCATCCACGCTGGCCCTCGAAGGCACTGCGCAGCTCCTGGCTACCTTTGTGTGAGCCCTAGCTGGCTCTGCATGAACCCTTGGTTGCTTCTGTGTCCCTCTCTCTGGCTACTGCATTGATCCTCCTGGTGCTATCTCTGCCTCTCTGCTTTTGTATTCATCGCCCTTTAGCTGCAACTCTGATCACTCTCTCAACTTTCTCAGCAAACATAACACTAGAAAGTTGAAATCTTGATCTCTTGATGTGTTCTCCAATTGACCCTCAAGCCTCTTCTTATACTTTTCTCGTTGACGATTCAATGACCGAGGTTAAGTCCCTAATCAATGGCTAAGATTAGATCTAGCTTGATCCATGACTTTTGGACCATTCTAACTCAGTTTTATATTAATTCACATTAATATTTTATTTTTTCTAAGTTTAGAATTAGGAACTCCATTAAAAATATTAATTCTTTTAATATCTCTCAAACTTGTTAGATTCTTCCCAAACAACTTCTGGATCTTGGAGATCTCATGTGCTATAGCCTCTCCACCAACTTTCGTGGCTAGAGCACATCTGATGCTACCTCAAATCAACAATATTAGAGAAGAGGATAACATACAAGCCAAACATTGTTTATCATAACAATCACGCTTTTCAAGTTTCACCACATTGTCTTTCGAGCCAAACATGAGCATGTTTCATGCACAATCTTATTAAACAAAACAAGAAAGAAAAGATAGAACAAAACATGGAAACAAAATCAAAAGAACAAAGTAAATGGAGGCTGAAACTGAAAGCAGCATGCAAGACAAAAGTAAGAAAACAAAGGAAAGACTAACATAGAGCAAGTACATGATGAGTGCAAGAAAGGGAAATTAGAATGCAACTAACATTAGAGAACTTTTGAGGTCTAAAATGGGCCTCAAAACAAAAACATACAACCAAAATTAACTTTATAAGAATTAATAAGATTCAACATTATGATGTCAACTATGGTGGATGATTCACCATTTTTGGAGTAAAAAAGTAAAAATATTAAAAAATAAAGAAAATAAAAAACTATTTTTTCAACTTCTCTTCCTACGATTTTACTCAAATTTCGAGCAAAAACAATTTTTAGATGTGGAATTTAATTCTTCATCCAAGAAGCACCCATGTTGCATACTTTCGATGAACCTTGTTACATGAAAAAAACTGTCTGCAATCACATTTTTTCATTTATTCTTTATTTTTGTGTAGTAGGGTCCATCAAAAGTATGCAACATGGGTACTCCTTGGATGAGGAATTAAATTCCACATCCAATGAGTGCTCCCGCTCAAAATTTAAGTAAAACCATAGGGAGATAAATTGAAAATATGAGTTGAAAAAGTAGTTTTTTTTTTGTTCTCTCAAATTTGATGATGTAATCTAATCTTATTTTCTTATTTCCACTATTATTTTATAATATTCCTTAGGAGGCCCATTTTATACTTCTAAATTTTTCTAATGACCTATTCCTAACCTAACCATCTAGAAGGTCAAGGTCAAGTATAATGAAATTCAAAGTAACTAGTGTAACTGCTCCCAACTTGCAATCACAAAGATATGAGCGATTAAAATCATTATAAAGCAATGTGAAACAAAAATGATAAGAGATTGAATAAATTGCACAATAAATTGAAGGTCTTGCTTGTTAGTAGAAAGATGTGTAATAGAAACTACCTCTAACCAACTTGCAATCTTACCTTTTTGACGAAAACCATAATCAAACAAACCTTGAAAGCTTCTTGTGAATGCACCTTGATATATGTTGTCCTTCTTAGCAAGCATCAAGAATGTTTGGGGCTTGTTACTAGAAAAGGGGCTTGCTAAGTACGATGCTTCTAATTGATCATAGATTGGACCAGAGAATTCAAAACTATCCTCTTGAAAATCCTGAAACCCTTGAGAGAATGAGTTTTCAATTAATGGTATGGAATCAGGATGAGAAACTTGTGAGGGAAAACGAGCCCAATTATTTTCACAAGGCTTGTCAAGATAGTGAGGACCTGACATAACCATTAGTGAAGGTTGAAGTGCTTCAACTACTTGACAAGTATTTGAATAGTAAGAAGATGAGCCATAAAGATCGATTGATGCAAAACAACTATCATCTGATATACTGGTAGGAAAATGATTAGTTGAATGACAATTACTAGGACCAACATTATGATTAGATGGACCGATTAAGGCATACGATTCTCAGTTAGTGGAAAATAGAGATATATCAGTTTGAACAAATTTTCAAATGATTTCAATAATAGAATCATCTTCCTCACATGTTAAATATGACAAACCACTTCCTTGTAACTGGTTGTAAGCTAAACTAACATCACAATCATAAAAACCGTTGAAAATAAATGCTAGTATAGAAAATATATGAAACAAGTCAAGATGCAACGGATGAAAATGAGGAACTTGATTCACCGAATAACTCAAGCATTCACCAACACTCAAGAGGACACTTGGTGCCATAATAAAAATTATTAGCTTTATGACATTCACTAGAAAATCCAGGCATTGACTATTTTCAAAAGTATCTGATAGGTAAGAATATTTCAGCCGATGATAATATTTAAAATGATCAGCTTCATAACTCTGTGCATCCAATGTGAGAGATATACATTCCAAACCCGAGTTAGATACACACGGTTTGCATGAGGATGGACCAACTGAAACAAAATCCTCAATCCGATCAAAAACTAAATCTTGAAAGTTAGAAAAACTATATTTGAAATACAAAAAATCCTTCAAGAAAGAATTTACATTCAATGAAACCATGCAAATATATTTTTTTGCGAGAAAATATTGATCTGGTTTACTTTGAGGACCTTACCAGAATTGCGTGAACCTGACATAACCATTAAAAGAAGTTGAAGTACCTCGACTTCCTAACAAGTCCTGGAACTTTCTAGGATTGTAAAATTGCATTTTGAAGATTGAATCAGATCATGCATGGTGTGTGGAGAGATACTACCAGTAATTTCAACAAGATCACTACCATCCGAATGGAAACCATCTACATCATTGTTTTGATTGGACTTTCAAACTTCAACAAACAAATTACCCAGGTCACAAAGTTCTTCTAGATACACATGTAAGGATGAATATACTGGAAAAATTTCATGAGTAACTTCAAAGGGATAATTTTATTCATGCAAGACTGGAGATGATAAGGAATGGGATGGATACTTGATGATTTTATTGCTTCCTTCTTCATTATGGATAACCTTACTACCTTGTGTCAATTCAATATCCAGCTCATTAGATGATGAACTTGAAGAGAAAGGAGTATCTTCATCACAAGTTGATGCATTACAAACAATAGATCACAAGGGATGGGGAGGTGAAGAGGAATTTTCCATGAGAAAATCTTCTTTGACCAAAACATACTCTTGATCTGAATATTTCAAATCAAAATTCATTTGAAGAACTGAAAGATTGGTGGCTGAACTTGGGCATTCATCACCATGTACATCAACATAATCATCATCAACAGATTGATGGTTGCCCAAGGCTTTACTTGATTGATTAGGAAAATTGAGTTCATTTGACTGATTAATGAGATTAGTAAATTCAAAATCATTTGAGAATGAAGGAACATCACCTTCACATAGAGGACTTCGTAAAAATAAAGAAATATCTAAGGAATCCTCACCTTTTTGCTCCTCTACCTATGAAATGTGAATACCTTGCACATGGTCACTACTTGGATTTAGAAAAGACCGAACAAGCAGATTAAGGGGTAAGGAATCATGAGAAAGAGATGATAGAGGATGACAAGTATTCAATTAAGGTTCAAGGTTGAAATTATTATTGTGAATATCTTCTTGAAAAGTGGAGGGATTAATATTCACCTTAGGCACCATAAACCACTCCAAGGTTTCCTCCGTTGGATCTAATTCATTGAAAGTAGATGAAGATTGAAGAGATAGATCAATAGTTTGATTTCCAGGTTCCCCAACTTCTACATCATGATAAGTATGCACCCACATCGGGACTGAAAAGGGAGGAGGACAAGGAAAAAAAGGAATGGTAAGTTCCTCCTCCAAAATTAGAGGTGTCTCATGGTTTACAAAAGTTGGGAGCAGAATTATCTAATGGTTTAGATTTATAATAATCCAAAGAGATATGAACCAAACATTGAAAATTTTCTTTGAATAAATCCCAATCCACATCTCCTTCAGTAAATTCATAACATAGGTGAAGGAATCCAATATTCAATTGATTCATTAGGCCCAAGTCTAAGTTGATTAATTCTTTTAAAAACATCTCGGTAATCATACCTATCAAAGGCATGATAAAGCTCCTTGAGAAATTGATCTAATGAATGAATGGAAGTAAGTGGTAGGGTATGAAACCATTGGTTAACTCAACCTTCAAGGGTGAGGAATAAAATAACACTAGAAAGATCTTCATAATCGATTTCACAATATTGACAAAACTTGAAAAACTGTAAGATATGCTAAGCTATGGATGTATCACCCTCACCATCAAATTTCAATTGAGACAACTGATAAAGAGGTTCATTGAGGATTAAAAGTTTATAAATGTATCTACTGGAAAACACCCTGAAAGTATGATTTGGGGATGAACCATTTAAGCCAAGAGATTCAAAATAGACTCAACAGGCACGACTTGTCATCTAACCCTCCTCCTAGCGCCAACTGTTGATGGTGTTGGAAATTTGTTAACCAAGGGGGTCTCCCTGATGTGAAGTCCCAATTAGACCCTACACCATTTGGTGTAGGAGCCCTTATGGAATAAGGCATGACTGCCATTTTTCCTAGAGATTTTCCTTGGTTGCAATAGTTAGCACAAGAGAGTAATGTACATGTACTTTTGAATGAAAAAGTGAGTATGCCTTGTGGAATGTCTAGTTGTAGAATATATGAAGGTCCTTTCACTGGAGGGAAACAAAAGTGAGCCTTTAAGAGAAGAGTAATAACACTAATCTAATAAATACACACGAGCATATATATGAAATAATTGTTAATCAACTAGTGAAATAGTTCACATAGAAGTAATGATCGTTAAAACAAGTACAACACACACATTCAATGATATAAGCACCAAAGCCACTGAAATAGTTCAATTTCTTTAGTACAAATGAGAACAACATATATAAAAAACATTCAAACAACAATCTTACAACATTTACGACATATGGGCTCAATGAACTTCAAGTATTAAGCGAAAATTCCAAGATACATCGATATAATTGATCTAAATTGGATCATTATATTGTTTGTCATCCATCTAGATGCATTTAGAGTAGAAAAAATGGAGGAATCAGCTCACGGGACCGTTTTTACTGGTGGGACCCAATTTGGCAAAACGAGGTTTGAAACCTTCTGGGAGCATTTTGAGGCATCAAATGATTTTTTTGGAGGTAAAACTTTGTTTCTTAAGTGTAGCACCTTTTCATGCTATTATACACACATAGAAATTTCCAATGGCGTAAGAATTGCGTCAATCAGAGTCCACATGCAAAAGTTAAGCCACTCAAAAGTTGACCTTCCTATTTTCACACCTATAGTTCGGGAGGATGCCGCGTCAGCCCCCATTATTCATGGAAAAGGGGCTAGCCACGTGTTTTTCATGTAGAAGACTCTGGACAGTCTATTTTGTAACTCTAGTTAAGAGTTGATGTATTCAAACTTAACCACTAGTAGGCTATCGAGCTGTGTTATAATCGGGCCACTAGGAGGAAGAGGCATTCCATTCTTTCGAGAGAATTTTGTTCCATAGATGAGCAAATATAGCTAGGAGAGATAGGAGGTAGAGCACATAGAGAGGATCTATGAACTGTAGCAGCCCACGGGCCATAGACATTACTTCTTTGTATTTGCAGCCATATTTCCAGACAGAGAAAGAGAGCGAAGTGACCTCACCTTCCAGCTGGGTTTTCTCTCGAAAGGGTTTTCCCAGAGATAATATCTTGTGTATTATGTGTGTGTGAGCTTATTTTGTCGTTATCTACTTTTATTCTTGAATTACTTTTACATGCATGCACTAATTACAATTAATTTTACAGATATAGAAATTAAATGAAATTGTAATAGTGTAGAATATATAATATTATCAGATTTGTTGTGACGAATTGTATAGTGGAATATCCACGACAATTTACAAATTAACAATGAACACCACTAGCTCCAATAGTGGAGTGTTAGAGCTACCACTTTCTCTTCAAAAGAACTATCTTCCTCTCTAATTCCTATTTGAGAAGCCAAGGTGAAAATTAATTTTATTGAGTTATGAGGGTATATATATATATATATAACCAATGAGGTGACTCTCCACTTCCCCTATGACTCTTGAGCTCCCGTCATGACTATTGGGCTTCCATATGACTTTTCGAATTATCATGAGACTCATTGACTTTTACATGAATTTTCACATTCTATAGGTGACCCTTGGACTTCCACTTTACTTTACATTTATCAATTATTGAAATTACATAATTACATCCATAAATGATGTGGCACATGGTGACTCATATGACTCTATAAATGACACCTTGACAAGACATGGACTTGATGATGATGTGTCGATGTCAAGCTTCTCCTTTAGCTGCTATCTTTGTGTCTTCATGAAAGACATTGCATGGTCTTGAGTCTTCCTCCTCCAAAAGGCTTGAAAAGGAGTCTTCACTATGATCTCGATCTTCCAGCTTCTATCGAAATCTAGTGCCCCTTCATATTCTTTGTTCACTGGTCATCTTATCTTTACAACTTCCCAAGTGTCTTCTAGCACAGTCTCCTTCTTCACTTCTCTGAGCATCATCTTGTCATGTCAATATATAGTACTTGCAAGTGAAACCACTCATGACAATATGACATTAGTCGAGAAATATCCTAGTCTAACTTTCTTCATGAGAATCACTGATTGGATTGGAACTGAGTACTAGACTAGGAGGAAGACTCATGGATTGAGGGACTGCGGCTTGCAAGTGTGTAATGCACAGCAACGAGAGGGATGAGAATAAATATTTCATAATTGAGGGCCACAATGATGAAGGCTTTCCTACTATAACTGCGCAATGCGCATTTTAGGAGAGAGAGAGAGCCTGTGGATTTTGCAGTTGCATAGTGCAAGGAGACAAGGTGGCAGACTATTGCTTACAACCGCGTAATGCACAAAAGGAGACTGGATGGAAGGCAAGATTATGTAGTTTTGGAGTTCAGGAGGCAGTTCTTAGGAACTATGATTGCGCAATACGCAGTCCTTGGAGGCAGTAACTATGCATTGCACCGTTCTAGGAGGCAGGGATGTATGCTTGAGGCTTACAACTACACAACACAGTTCAAGGGGGTAGAGTGAGCTCAGGTTGGTTGGGTGTGAAAATTTCTGAAATTTGACTAAGTGTGGGATTAGTTAGGTAGAGATGAAACCAAGGTTGGAATTGAACATGATCACATACTCAACACAATCGACGACAAAACATTAAACACTTAACACCCATAATCAACATGATCCCTCAATGCGACAACAGAGCAACATTATCCTCCAAGTGCGACACTTAATATATACTTTGCGATGGTAGTGGCAACACTAGGACAACAATGCATAAAACTTTAGGAATGTATCTAATACATGTCTACATGATAGATAGGATCCATTGGTTCCAAAGTTACCTCTTGAAATGAACCATAACTCCGATTTTACAACATTCGACACTTCCCACGTCAAAAGACGACACTTGCGAAATTAAGTGAAAAGTGAAAAGACACTTGAAAAGGCTTAAAGAAAGCGAAAGTGAATGATGTGATAATATGAAAATGACACTTATTAAAGTGTATGCAACCAAAACTGACAGTTGCGAATGTGAAAGAAACATTAACAAAAACAAGGTGCGCTAGAGTGACAATTGAGAAAACTCATCAAAATAGAAGTACAATTACAATCAAAGTGAGGAATATTGTCAATGGAGAGTGAAATAATTGCTGATATGTATTGTGGATACACTGTGCTTATGGATTGCATAGTTACTATCACTAGTGATTACGTAAGCCTTACCTTCAAGAGTTGTGCAATGCCTATCTAAGCTTGCATAGAAAGATGTGTGTTTGTGAATTTATTGAAGACAAAACATGTATCAACAAGTGAATTTGAAACTTATAATAATACTCAACACTTTATAAAACATTATAAGACCACGAAGTGACCATAGAACGACATATCATAAGATCCTCAGTAGGCTCCAAAATTCAAGTGTAAGCAAAATTTATGAGGGTGTTTGTCGTAGCAACGACACTAGGCTAAATCACATGCTCATTAGGGGTTACAATACATTTCTCCTAGCCCATATCACTTTTCCATGAAGGCCACATTTTCCCATTAGGGGTGATGAGCTTTATTTTGCATCTACTTTATTATAACCATTTTTGGCAAGTTGATACAATCTATGGCTTAAGGAAACGAATTTTGGAAATGTTGTGAAAATATTTGAAAAGTATGCAATTTTTGTTTCTCAGTGATTCCAACCCAATGACAAAACGGTAGAAATTTTGAATAATAAACACATATTCAATGGAAATTATCCTGATCATGTACTATTGCGGAATACATACACAATACGTAAGCTCCTCTACGTTGATCATCAATATAGCAACATCAATAACAATAAAAACATCAAGAGCATGCACACATTAACACAGTATGTAACCCAGGGAAAGCTTACAGCTGAAAACCCCACACTATTTGTATATTAATGATTGAGAACATGTAACATTACAATAGTCAATACTTCTCACAAATATCCAGCACTACCTCCACCTGTTACACACAATACAGCTCAGATCTGATCTCCAAATCTATTCCAATGCTTGCCTACCTCCACTGCTCAATACCTGCTCAAGAATGGATGAGAATGGTTGAACCAAACTCGTATTTACCTCAAAAGAATCAATCACACTGGGAATCACATGAGCAGAGGCTATAATCACTTGGTATTGGCCAATTCTCATTGGCATAACTCAATCTCATTGATTGTGCAAATCCTCATGCATAACTATAGTCACAACTGATAACAATCTGATCCTCTAACACCTGTCCCTGCTGAACTGAACATGCACTGACATGCAACTGAGTTAACTGATGTATTCTTTAGTTGCATTATGAGTTAATAATTAGTTTAACAACTCATCATTAGTCTATTGCAGTTAGACTAATTACAACTAGTTTAACCAAGTCAAACTGAACACAACTCCATCAACTCTACAATCAACTCCACCAAACTCAACTGATTGAGTTCTAACTGAAGTCATGCATGCAACAACTCAACTGACCCACAAAGAAAACATATTTCCTTCTAACAGCTGCATGTGCCACATTTGTAGCTCAAACTGAAGTGCTCCAAGAGAATAAGATAAAGTTTATAGTCTAAATATTATTATAAGCTAAAATATTTGACTACTCTATAATTAGACTTGACAGTGTCACCGCTGTTGTCTAAAAATAGAAGTCCATCTATTTTTTCCAACTTGACCAATAATCCATAAACAGCATCCTGCAACTCATAGACATGATCCATATGTCTAAAAATAGACATAGTTTAAAAATAGACTTTGCGCCATAATTTGCCTGCGGGCCCACTTAGTGAAGGCGACTCTTTTCACTAAGCTCCATCATCTTGTTGCAATCTCAACACTCCCTCTCCACAAGATATGGATTATCAGCAACCCCTATCCTGTCTCGGTGGTACTCGAATTTTCTCCTGGTGAGCGCCTTCGTCAAGATATCAGCATCCTGATCCACCATTGGAATATATGAAAGTAACATGATTCTCCGCTGCACACAATCTCTGATATGATGGTACCTGATGTCAATGTGTTTAGATCTATCATGAAATACATGATTAGCCTAGAGTTTAATGCAACTCTGGTTATCACAGTAAATCACAGTAGGATCCAAACGAGAACCGAACAAACCAACCAGAATCTTCCTCATCCATATAGCCTCGCATGCAGCCAAACTTGCTGCCATATACTCGGCCTCTGGTGAACTGAGTGCCATGAATCTCTGCTTCCTTTTGTACCAAGAAACTACTGTCGATCCAATACTGAAGACCCCTCTTGATGTGCTCTTTCTTTCCATTGGGATCCCTGCCTAATCTGCATCCGTGAAGCCACATAGCTTCACCTCATCCTCCTGTCTGTACCACAATCCATATCCCGATGTGCCTCTCAAATAACGCAATACATGCTTGCTCGCCTTCCAGAAGAGCTTGGTAGGATTAACCATAGCTTGTGAAAGCTGGTTAACTACATAGCATATATTGGGTCATGTATTGACCAAATACATCAGCGACCCCACCAACTGTCTATAAATAGTGGCATCCACTTCTTCTCCCGAAGTGGCATCCTCCTTCCTCCAACCTCCAGGAAGAGGAGTATCAACAGGCTTGCAGCCATGCATGCTGAACTTCTCCAGTATCTCCCGAGCATACTTGCCCTGAGAAACAAACAATCCACCACTGCACTGCCATATTTCCAATCCTAGGAAATAGTGAAGGAGGCCAAAGTCCTTCATCTCAAACTCTGTAGCAAGATCTTTGCATGAAAGTATCAACAGCTCATCACCCGTTAGAATCAAATCATCTACATAAAGTACAATGATAAGCAACTTACCCTCCACCACAATCTGGTATAGGTTAGGATCCACCTCGCTCTTGGAGAATCCAAGTCCAGTGAAATAGCTATCTATCCGTGTGTACGAAGCACATGGTGCTTGCTTCAACCCATACAACGCTCTCTTGAGCCTGCACACATGCGACTCGCTGCTGAAGACCTTAAAGCCTTCAGGTTGCTCAATGTACACCTCCTCCTCAATGAATCCGTTGAGGAACATAGTCTTCACATCCATCTGATGAATGTGCCATCCCATCTGCGCTGAGAGAGCAAGAGTCGTCCTTATGGAAGAATACCTTGCAACAGGTGCAAAGGTCTCCTCATAATCGATCCCCTCTATCTGTGAAAAGCCTCGGGCAACGAATCTTGCCTTGTACTTCTCCACACTCCTGTCAGCTGCCTGCTTAACTTTGTAGATCCATCTTGAACTCACCACTGATTTCCCTTCCGGTCTAGGAACAATCTCCCATGCACTGTTTTTGACAATAGAATCATACTCTTCCACCATGGTGTCTACCCATGTGGGATCCTCCACAGCTTCCTCGAAAGAGGATGGCTCAGTCACAACACACTTGCTCATAAGATCCATGTATCTAGTGTACTGATCAGGTGACTGTCTCTGTCTACATTGGGTTGTAGTGGTCCTACAACTTTCTCTGCATCTTGAGCCAGTCGCTTAGCTTCTATCAAGTGCTTTTGCCCTCTGATGGTTTGCGTTTCTTGAGTGGTCTCTTCCACTCCATGAACCTTGTCCTGTGGCTGATCCACGTCCTGAAGCTCATCCTTAGGAACTAATAGCTCCTCATCTACATGCAAGTGTAGCTCCCTCTCAAGCAAACACTTCATGGATTTCTCCTCCTGAAATTTTATATCCCGTCGCACAACAGTTTTACTATTGTCTGGAAAATACACACGATAATTGTGGGGCGTATCAGTGTACCCCACAAATATCCCAACCTCTGTGGTCGGCTCCAACTTCTTCCTGGCATCCTTCATCACATGCATGTAAATGTTAGCACCAAAAATACTCAAATGAGAAAGATCAGGCTTCTTACCAGAGTAAGCCTCCTCGGGTGTACTCATGCCAAGTATCTTATGAGGACAATGGTTCTTCACATAAATTGTTGTATTGTATGCTTCCGCCCACAAGTGAAGGGGTAGGCCCTGATCATGCAACATCGCCCGTGCAGCACCCACGATCGTTTTGTTCTTCCGGTCAGCTACCCCATTCTACTGTGGGTTATGGGGAGCTATGAGCTCTCTTCGAATCCCTTCTTCCTTGCAGAAATCCTTGAACTCGTCCAAGATGTATTCACCACCATTATCACTCCTAAGAGCCTTCACCTTCTTCCCCAACTCCTTCTCAACCAGTGCTTTGAATTCACAGAACTTTGAATATGTCTCG